>JAJOZX010005260.1:0-42500 GCA_023014485.1 Bathynomus jamesi
AAACAAGTGTCTATTTACTTTTGTCAACCTCCGTGTATATATATGTTTGTGTGTGTGTGTGTGTTTGTGTGTGTTCATCACGACATTCATTTTCATATTATTAACTTGTTGCATCCCACGTTATGCACTCAACAAATTTAGATATATAATAAGGCGTAATTTTCTGTTTCAGACACATACACACACACGCATGGTTCACCGCTCGTACGAAGTCGTATAAAGACCGAAGCGTTATTTTATTGAATTAAAACGTTTGGTTTTTATGGCGGAGTGGTAACTTTGTAAAGTGGTGAAAAAGTAGTGTGCAATAACTTCTATAAAAAGTCATAAGGTCGTTATGAAATTTGAGAAGTCTTCGGACGATCTAACACGGTTTCCATGACAACAGTCGGCGTCGCCGCTTCAGCTCTCAGCTGTTCTCCGCTGACCGGCTGTTAGAAAGGCTGAGTTGGCTTCTTCAGATGGGTGACGGAATCAGCCACTCCAACCAGCCAGCTCAGCCAACTCACTAGCCTTGATGAAGAGATAGTTGGTGTAGGCATTTGATGTATGTGTTAGTGGGTAAATGATTGTTTGGTAGTGTTATATTTTTTATTCGTAATTTTAGGTGTAACTAAACACATGTTTGGTCAACCAGTGATACGCAAAATATCTGATTTATCGCCGCCATAGCGAAAATGAGGTTAGTTATTTGGAAAGTGTCACTTAGGTGCATTATCATAAACAACAGTTCAGCATCCGTAATCTACTTTATAGCTTAGCTTGTTTATCACTAAATATAAACACCGTCGCAGAAACCCATTTACGCATTCTCTATAAATACTAGTCTAATTGGCTCTGATCTGTGGTAAGCAGGAATACTTTCGGATGAAGAGTAGCAAACTAATAGGCTTGCCTTATGCAATGATCGAAAATATGCCCAATTTCCAAATAAAACTTGGTTAAACGAAACTGAAGTAATTGAGGGTAGCCCACACACTGGCTGCAGCATAAATAGTTTATACAAAGCCTTATTATCATCGCGCTAAGTTTTTACCTTTTTATATATATAATACAATAATAATTGTGTAGGCCAAAGTGTGCCTCAGGTTTCACACTTGACTTCCATAAATATTGTTTCTTTAGTTAGCCTAGATGAAGGTATTAGCATTGCCTTAATTCTCGTAACACATAGGTTTATTGTCTCCATCTTCCCCGCATAAAAAAGAAAACTTGGCAAATCATTTAAGTTTAACCATGGAGCAAACTATAGGCTACCGCACTGTAATAATTTTAGAGCCTAGAGTTTATTTTAGGGGTGACTTTAATTCTTTTATCCCCCACGGTGGAGCAGGGCGGGGCCCATTTTTACACTTAATGTTAGGCTGTGAAGATGGGCTAATAAATAAACTATTAAAAAATAGCTGATTAGTAGGCCTATTTTATCCTAGACATAATTTGCAACGATCAGGGAAGCCGAATGGATACGGCGCCAGTCTGCAAATTTGAAGGCCACAGGTTCGAGTCAGGGCGCGACTTTTGATTTCAGAGTTCATCAATTAATGTTTCCTCTGGATTCCACTTTGTGGAGGTGTGGTCCAGGTGGGTTCCACGTTAAAATGTAGTCTCCTCTAACATACAGACAAAGTCTTGCTACAGTACAGCTTACATCTAAAACACTATATATTATATATATATATTTATTCTAAGACTCAAAATCATCGTGGGAAGTACCCAAATACCTACAAAGTTATTATATTACTCATTCCAGCAATACAGTATTGAACAAATGCACCATCCCACTGTTAGCACCTTAGAATTTTTTGTTGATCCCATTGTATGCAAGACTAACTAAGCAAAGATTAGATTTTAGAAATCATAATAGGCGTGTTCAATTTGCATCAGACACTGATGGATAATAAATATAAATATATAGATTGTGTCTTTCAACAACCAGCTAAATTATTAAATCCCATTTATTATGGATGGTAATAGCCGTCGTATCGTTGAGGTTTAACTGGCCAATTTCGACAGCAATACAAACTGATTCCAATTCCAAATTAAATAAAAACCGTAGAATTGATTAAAATTGTGATACCGATTCCAAGCATAGAAGAGTCTTTGATTTTGATTATAATTCAATTAGGGGGTAAAAAGTATTGATTAAAAAAAAAATATATATATATATATACAGGGTGGCGCAAAAATAGCACATCATAGGAATTTTCAGTGTTGATTATATTATTTTTTTTTTTAGGTAGGGGATGGCTGCAAAATTAACAATAGACAAGATGGTGTGAGCTTTGTTTTAATGTATGGAATACCAGGTACAACAAATTATAGTCAACACTGAAAATGGAGCAATCCCAGAAAAAGCGCTTCAGTTAGACCCCAATCCAAGAAACAACAGCCCAGTTTGACCTCAATCCAAATTAAAGGATTTTAACATAAAATTTAAAACAAAAAAATTTTAATGTTTGCGAATGATATTGCAATAAACAAAATTAGAGCATCATAATTAAGATAAAAATATTGAAATAAGGTTAATTGAATGCCAGGTTAGGTCACATATATGCCCTTGACGATTGGTTAGATTAACTCGTGATATTTTCGTTAAAAGTAACGAAAATATCACGACTTAATCTAACCAATCGTCAAGGGCGTACAATTAACCTAACTGGGCATTCAATTAACCATTTTAGAGCAATCCAAGAATAAGCACTCTCATTCGACCCCAATCCAAGAAAAAGCACCCTAAATTGATTTGGGGTGCTTATTCTTGGATTGCTCCCTGAAAATTCCTATGATGCGCGACTTTTGTGCCACTCTATATATATATTAAAATATAAAATTCCAGGGATCACCTGAAGATCAGGGCCCCCAGCCTTCTTTAGTTAGCTTTATAGGGCAAACGGATCAAATGTAGAATTCGGACCCCAGCCGTTTTTAGTTAGCTTTATAAGGCTAACTAACGAAAATATCATGACCTAACCTAACCAATCGTCAAGGGCGTACAGTTAACCTAACGATTGGTTAGGTTAAGTCGTGATATTTTCGTTAGTTAGCCTTATAAAGCTAACTAAAAAAGGCTGGGGTCCGAATTCTACATATGATCCGGGCAAACTTACGAAAATATCACGGCCTAACCTAACCAATCGTCAAAGTCGTATAGTTAGGTTAGGTCCTGATATTTTCGTTAGTTAGCCTTATAAGGCTAACGCGAGAAGGCTGGGGCACCTGATCTTCAGGTGATCCAATTTCATTATTTAGACGCAGTTCAGAGACAGTCCATAATTACTAACCTAATATAATCTAACATAACCTAGCCTAATCTAACTTAAGGTATTACTAAGTTGTATTCGTCTAACTGCGCCTGTATTCTGGAATTTTGCCATATGCTGTATATGTTGGAAATGAGGTATTTGTAGGAACGTGAAGACCTATTTTGCTGAAGTCGTTTGTTGGTGGCCTTAAGTGCGTAAGATATGCATTAGGCCTACTTAAGTGCTGGAAAGGGAAAGTGTTATATCTACCATCATTGCGTACAAACCTTTGACCTTTCTCGGCTTCCATTACAGCTTTAAATGAGAAAGTTATACGCTTTATAGCTCCTATTCCTATCTAACAGCACTTTCGTCGTGCCGTAATACGTTATCTCGATAGGCCTCTTGATTAGCCAATGAGGCATCGTATTAGACTTCAATACCGGACTGAAGCTTGTAGTAGGCCTCGTATGTTTATTAGTGTAGACCTGTCCATCAGAGTAGGTCGAAAATAGTGAATATTATAAAAATAGGTTTCTCGTACAGCAAGTTCACCATATTGCGTCTAACTACTACTACTACTATCCATCCACGTATAACGGTGAAAAGTGCCTTGACCAATGTACAGTACAGTCTTGCAAGAAAGTGAAAACCCCTATTTCGTGATTAAATCAATCTCTGTTGTTAAGCCAGCATTTATAAAAATGTTTTCTGAATACCATTTAAAAATATTTAAAAATACCGCTGAAATATAACGAATAGCTCATACTCCTATAAAAGTTTTTATATAGGTCATATAACAAACCACTAGCCTACAGTATATCATTTATAAAATTTTATTTTATTTTCGAGAAATATTTATAGCGACTAAAGTATATTTATGTAAATTCATTCTAGGAATACTTCCAAATAGTCGGTAGGAGGGCCAATCTTCGAGCAGTGAGCCTACTTGTAACCACGCTGTAAAAAGAGCAGGTAGACCCATAAACCTTAGGCCATTTTTTTTAAGCGACTGTCGACGATTTTCCAAATTAAGAATTGTAACCGCTAAAATTCTAGGACGAAAGTGGTTTAAACGATTTAAAAAAAAAAATAGGTACCTACTGTAGGTTTATTACTGCAATCTTATAATAAGTTAGTCCACACGTAAACGACAATTAGCCTGCCAGACTGCGCATTGTATCCGGGCCGGCTAGAAAAAAGAAAGTTTTAGCCAGATTTCCAACAGGAACCCAACTATTAACTTTTTGTAGCTTAGTTTTAATTACTAGTAAGGAGTAGGTTTATCGTATAATAGATCTATTAATAGGGATTGATCATCCGGTAAAAGACTTGGTCAGACGAAGGTGACGATAGGCTACAATAGGCTTTGAACCTATTATAGGCCTACAAGCCCCTCATATTGTCAAACCTTAAGCCTATAACATTTGTGTAGGGGGTTAGTAGAGTTTCTAATAGGCCTGGTTATTAGGACTGCTTCACACTGTAAAGTTACGGTAGCGAAACAGTCAAATAGGGGCTACTTCATCTGACCCATGATCTTTTCAAGCCCACATTTAAGTACCATAATAATAGCTGAATTTGGGTGCCGTAAACTTGTGAAGCACGTTAGAAAATATCGCAAAATGTTCTTCGTTTTTCTCGTACAAGTCTGACGTCATTGTAAACAATGACAGGTTAGTTTTGTAGTCATATTTGTGTGTTTTTATTTACCTTACAAGGAGTGTAGCAAATGTTAGGCAATTCTGAATTGAAGTTGTTATGTTCATGAATATTGGGCATATAGCAACCGAATAAACCTTATTTCAAGGCTTAGGATCTTTCTCTCTCGACTGGTGGACAGGACTTTTCACTATACATTCAGATCAGTCTTATCAAATCTTCACAACAAGGTTGCAATAAAAAATATGGGAAACGCCGGTAGTATAGGAGAGAGCGTGTAATGCACTTGCCGCTAGAGAAAAGATGTGAATTTAACCCTTTACTGCCCAAAAGGACAAATTTATAACCTTTCAAATACATGCATTCATAACTTAACCCAACAAAATATTTAGGCAGTAAAGGGTTAAAACGCTGTGACTTTTTTGAAAGATAAACGTTTTGACTGACGCACCAAATTTTGGAATGCAAAAATTTTGGCAAAAATATTTGTATATTTCCAAACAAAGAACGCGAAACGAAATGATCTAACCCCTTATTTAATTAACCTAGCAGGGCATAATCTAACTTCTTCACTTACAAAGTGAAGTTACGTAGACAATAAAAATAGAATTACCTTTCTAGACACCATTTCGGGAAAAAAAAAAAAATTTATTATATCGTTTAAATGTAGTAATCCAGATTATAAGAGTTTAAAACATTTATGTCTGCAGTATGTGCTGGAAATGTCCAACTCGCCTTCCCCTCTTCAGTGTATAGTTGAACACGTTGGCATACATATATTCGCTCTCACGCTTAAGAGCCTTTTGCCGTACACCAAGGGAAGGGGTCATTCAGTGGCCTTGGCAAACGGTGTGTGTGTGTTTTTCAGAGTTGTCGGATTAAATATTTCAAGGCGCGTGCCACACAAAAGTTTGCGTTTTGAGATTTTGACCGCGAGTAGGATCTTGTCTCCTCTTGTCTCCTACTGGCGTTCCCCACACTTTTTGCTACGATGTAGTTGTGATTATTGGCTAAATGAAACTGATATCAAAGTGTGGTGAAATGTACCGGAAACCATTCAAAAGAAGCGGCTTCAAATTTTAAAATCGGGTCTATCTGGTTGCGATAAACCTAACATTAAATTAATTTTGAATTTAGACGTGAATAACTTTTGGTACACCCTATACGTTCTTCATTTCACTGTAAGCGCTAATTATCTTGGAAATATAAACAAGTTCAAACTCGAGAATAGAGAAATCTCGAACGCACATTCAAAGTGATCTTTACGTAATAGGCATCGGTAGATGGTTAGTACGCGGTTATGGCTTTTTATAGCCTTATCTAATAGGCCTATTGGTCCTAAATCAGGTAATTTCCGTGCTTTAACATATCCACAGGGCCACACCTACGAGATTTTTACTTGCTTCCGTACGATGTTTCATTTTCAGATTAGTATTCAAAAGATAGATGCCTAATACAGAGTATAAGCTAAAACCGTTACAACTGACAAATTTCCTGCATTATCAACTACGAGATTTCAAGCACTCTTACACAAAGTATGTAATAGTAATACAGCGTAAGATAGGCTCAGTTTAAAGTTGTAAAGGATACAGTAGGTCTATACAGTCATTATGTGTAGGAGTTTGTTGGCCGTACGGTAACTTTTTTTTTATTAACAGTTTACGCCAGACACACACACACACACACACACACACACTACCATTTCATCGTGTCCAAAGCTTACGACAGTTATACTTCATACGGGCTACGTCGTGGATAGTGTCGTAACACCACTTCCCGTCGATCAGCGAAGTGAAGCGACATTGGGTCGGATAGTAGTTAGATGGGGGACCGTCCTCTGCGTCCAAATTATGTAGCCACCCGTGGTTCGGATCCCACGTAAAGCTGTAGGTCCCCTCCGTCATGTGACCTTAGATGTTGCGGAGGTTAAACAACCCCATTATTATATATATTATATTGAGAGAGAGTATACAGTTAGCTATTTATTTTATTTCCTAACTGTATACCTACTTTTGCACCACGTTATTTATATACCGGGTGTCCGAGAATTATCTGTACAAGTTTTGGCTGTTATTAAAAGTCAACCATGAAGTGTAGAAATTCCAGTGTTGTCCCATTTCACAGAGAATCTCATTTTTTTTCTGATACCACGTTTTGACAAGTTTTTTAGAAATGTACGCGGGTGACAGACATTGATGATTTAAAAGCAAGAATCACAGCTGCTATTGAGCGAATTGATGTGGATATGCTGCAGCGTACATGGCAACATTTGGAGTATCGATTGGATGTTTTGCGGATCACTAATGGTGCACATATCGAATGTTTGTAACAACGTTACTTTAATAAAAGAAACTTTTGAAAATACAGATTCTAAATAATCTTGTTTAAGAATTTTACGTGTGTTATCAAGAATTATATTAAAAGATGAAATTGTACAGATAATGTTCGGACACACTGGAATTTCTAAAAAACTTGTCACAACTTGGTATAAAAAAAAACTTAATGAGATTCTCTGTAAAATGGGACAACATGGAATTTCTACACTTCATGGTTGACTTTTAATAACAGCCAAAAATTGTACAGATAATTCTCGGACACCCAGTATATATATATATAATTTGATACCTACATCAGTATCTGTTTTCTGGGACTATCCTATTTATTGAGTAAGTTTGGCTCGTGTCCCCAAAACGGTTTTGAGAATACAAATATGTCCCGGATTTGCCATACACAAGTTGTTAATCTCGTTGAATGTTAAATAATTTAAACTTTATTGATTATATGAACACTTTTATCTTCAGTATTTTTGTTTTTATTTTAAAATTTTCATTGCTATAGCGTAGTACCAAATTTACTTCTCGTTATGCAAGAAATAGTGAAATAGGCACCTTTTGAGTATTGGTAGCTACACTATTAAGAGAGAATTTGTGGCACATGTGTCTAAGTATGGAATATAGTCTTGCTTGAATTTTAAGTAACTAATTATATATGTTAGCCGTTATCCCCTGTCTCATTGTAATTTTAGTGCAGTTCAGACACTTTTTTTTTTTTACTCCGAAACTTGGTTTGCGTCTCGAAGGGGAAGAATAGAAATTTGTTTGCCTTTGGTGTAAACAAAATTTTAGCTTTAGTTAAAATCTGTTAGGAAGGAGTATGCCTGACCCGACTTAAGCCTAACCTAATGCAGATTAACATAACCCCAAAAATATTTGTCGATAAAGGGTCCAACACTCGTTTGGCTTCAATTCAAATATAAAAACATTAAAACAAATCAAGATCGTGTGAAAATAAAATAATCATCACTAACTATTAAGAATTAAAACGGTAAGTAATGGTGAATTTTTGCTACAAATGTAGGTACTTGTAGGTTATTTCCCCCCCCACCAATTTTGACAGAATATTTTCGTTAAAACTAACGAAAATATCACGACTAACCTAACCAATTATCAAGGGCGTACAGTTGATCTATTAGTAAATAGTAAATACTATTCCAGAAACAAACAATGTTATAATTAATAAATAATAGATCAACTGTACGCCCTTGATAATTGGTTAGGTTAAGTCGTGATATTTTCGTTAGTTTTAAGGAAAATATTCTGTCAAAATTGGTGGTGGGGAGATAACTTACAGGTACCCAAATGTATATTAAAGAGTTCTCTCTTTTGAAATAAACCTATGCCTAATTTGCAAGTCCTTTATTTAGCATGAGCCTACAAGGGCCATTCATCATTATTGGTTTGTTCATAGTCGGTATTAATGAAAGGACTCGAGCAAATTAATCGCTTGCATTCTTTTTTTGTCTAAGTTTCGGCCTTAGCTGAAGTTTAACTGCCCGCACTGAAGCGGGCTTCAGTCGCTTTGCTAGACAGAAAACGTCTTAGATAGGTTAAGCTAGAACCTGTTATAGGTCTATATCATATGCTGCTATTAAATCATTCGACGTGATTGCAACATTGTAAAGAACAATACACGACCTGTTATGTCGAAAATACGACAAACCTTAAGTTTGCGCTCTTCAGTCTTGGTATAGGCGAAAGCATCATTTTCCTGTAGTATTTCAACCAAATAGGCTTATCAGGCCTGGTTGCGCATATGCCCAAAGATGAACTATAGCTTTTCTTAATAGGCCCAATGCGTAGAGAGCCTGGATAATTTTTGTAGCGCAGGATAGTTTAATCCTTGAATTAAGTAGTTTAATGAAACGTGCAAACCCACTTATTCTTCCTGAAGCAAATAAATAATAAATAGACCTAAGGTAATTTTTATTCTTGAAGCTCGCTCCATGTGTACAAGATATGATGCTGATTTAAATAAAATATTAATTGAATTTATCACTATTAATTTTAAGTTACTTGTTAGAACCTTGACCCGGTTAGGTCAACCGTACGCCTTTGACAGTTGGTTAGGTCAATTCGTGATATTTTCGTAAAAATATTCGTTAGTTTTAACGAACAATCACGACTTAACCTAATCAATTGTCAAGGGCGTACAGTGGACCTAACCGGGAAAGAAGAAATTGCGGGGGTATAACGGAAAAGTACCCCCACCCAAAATGTAGGCTTAAGTTCTCTCTTATTCACTTTGAACGAGGCTAGAACATAGTCTAAATGTAGCCCACAATAACGCTATTTTGTAGGTTCGCGTACTTTATTCATACAAGTGACAGGATTTTACAATTTTTATATATTTATGACATACACACAAAACACGAGGAATGTATAGGTTTGACTTCAAAATTGTGTACATGAACTTATCACCCTATTAATTTTACATATGATTCGAAGACAATCTATAGTATAGGTCTTCGGTCAATTGATGTGGATGTAGGCTTATCAACAATTCTCTCGGGATCAATCTATTGTATTAGCTGTGGTACCTTCACAGAGATTATTAAGCAGGAATGAGGTAACTTTTTACATTGTAATAAATATAGTTAGTACATAATTCACAATAGGCCTAAGCCTTAAATGTCCTGATTGACAAAACCACAGGATATCATAAAAATATAAATTAATTATGGCCTAGCTATTCCGTAAGCTATTAAATCGAACCTAATTACGACAGAAGCCAGGCTGTAATTAAAGTGAAATTAATCAAATTAAAATTAATTTTATAATTAGAATAATAGTTTTATAATTATATAATAATAATTGCAGGCTATGTTTACGTAATATTCAGTAATAATCGATATTATAATGTTTAATGCTAATAAGAAATTTTAGCCTTTTAGGGTAGGCCTCCTCCTAACGTAAAAGGTTTTATAGCCCTACTAAGGCTAAATTCAATTATCCTCTTATTAAGCGTTGTTTCTTTAAGATTTGGAACGGATTATTAAATAAATTAAGCCCCCAATTTGATAATACTTTTAGCACTTTGGCAAATGCGAAAATTTTCATCTTAAAACATTGATCACATCTTGACGCGCATAAAGCGTTCGTTGTCATGGAAACGGGATGCTGTTTCTTAGACTACAGGATGCTGTTGCCATGGATACTGTATACAAGCGGCTAGAGATCGTTTAATGGGCGTATACCAAGTTGTCTCAAATGTGAAAGCATTTTGTTTGCTTAAATATCTTTACAGTAGATTTTTATCTTCTCTACTGCATATCATTATGGTTTCAATAAGCCCTCAAAACCCATCCCACATTTTAAGGGGAAAGGGGGGTATATAGCCCCGATGGGATAACTAATTCGTTTAACTACTCTTCCGTTAACGTCAAAATTAAACTACAAGGAGTGGGAAGTATTTATTATCCAAGCTATAACATTTTAAAAATAAAGTACGGCTCTAAAACCTACTTGAATCTAGATTTAGGCCTACCACCGATACTAAAACGTAAGCTAACCATCGCCCACTGAAGATACGAAACCGTTTATGCATTTGACGTAAACTTATGCCTAGGCTACCGTATATGATATTAGCCTACAATACAAAATGTAGTGATGGGTTGTTTAACCTCCTTCGCAACATCTAAAGTCACATGACGAAGGGGACCTACAGCTTTACGCGGAATCCGAACCACGGGTCCGTTCTTAATCCGCACGCGGAGGACGATCCTCCATCCAACCACCACTCCCCAGACCCACTGTCGCTTAGCTTTGTTGATCGACGACGGGAAGCGGTGTTATACATTGCCCATGACGTGACATTGAGTCTGGGTAGTAGTAGTAGGATAGGGGACCGTCCTCTTTGTCCAGATGGTGTAGCGACCCGTGGTTTGGATCCCACGTAAAGCGGTAAGTCTCCTCCATTGCGTGACCTTTGATGTTGCGAAAGAAGTTAAACGATCCTTAAAATTCAACTCTGCATCGTTTGGAGCAAACTGAGAAAGAACTTTGGTGGTGGGTGGGTGGAGGAGATTTGAAAACTTGTCAGTGTACGCAGTTGGTCCTATTTAAAGTACAGCGCACCCGATTGACAGAATTAAAATTTTGGGTATCCTTCGTCAGTAGAGGTATGATTTTTTAATTTTTTTTTTATTTGCATCACTTCTGTTAAATTAATATATTTTTATAGGTTACATTTATCAACCTAAAATTTATTATTGATTAGATGGTTGGTTTTTCAATGGCAATCCTTTTCCATGTTGCCAACCATACATACGAAAGCCTACATATATTTCTAGTCAGACCATGCTTGTAAACAAATTTTATGCTCTTTTGGAAAATCGAGGAAAAGCCAGCGAGTCCATAAATTTAAAAAAAAATACCAGAACCATCAAAATTTTGAGTTTCGCATTCAAAGCCAGTGGGTCAAAAAGTTGTGAAGCTGCACTCAAAATCTAAGTAGCTCGTAAACTTTAAATAAATGTTAAGGTCTCACTGAATTAAAAAATTACGTTCAAAATGTTTTGTATGAAATTATTTAAATTTTATAATGCGAGCATGGAACGACTAGATATGAGTAGGCTTTGTTTGGTACATACAACGAAAATGTCATTCATTTCATATTTCCGATTCCTGTTCAACCTCAGGCTTACAAGAGCATAACCCCTTTCTTTTTGACGTCATTGTTTATATTTCTGATATACTGTAGGTGGAGCTAAAGGCTAGTAGTAGTAGTAGTACGCAAATATATGGCAGATGTTATTTTGAGCAAAAGTTCAGTTCTAAATGTAATTATCCCTGAGAGTCAGTTGTTCATACGTTAGGAAACTAAAAAATTTCAAGCATGTATATTGTATTATAACCTAGGCTTATAAAATCAGTAATTAAATCAGTAATTGTCATTTAAGGCGTAGGCTATCTGATGTAAAATATATAGGCCTAAGCTATTAGTATCCTTTACGAGTAAAATTTCTTTTGACGGTCAGAAATTAGTCTGCTCATTATGTCGGATGTAAATAAGAAAAAAGGTTATGGGCTTAAACCGGATTGTGACTTTGTATTTTTTCAGCAACATATTTAGAAGTAATTCTAGGCCTACTCATTAAAAATAGGGATTCTTCTCAAATCCTGACTAAGTTTACCGTATAAAATAGAGCTTACCTTTAACGGCTAAACCTACGGGGATATAGATAAACTAACGTCTAAGTTTGTAGACGTCTTAAATTGTAAGGTAACACTATATTTATTAATATTGAAGTAGTTAATAGCAGGGGCGTTACAAAAATTTGTATAACTTGGTCTACGCCTAGGTGGCGATACGTAAGCCTATTTTAATCTTTTAGTATATTAAACTACACACATCGGCACTTTAGACCAGGCCTACAAATGTAGGCATCACCTCTCAAAAAAATAAATAAATAAATAAAAAAATAAATAAATGCCACTGACAATCCGACATCAATGTCCGAGTAAACAAAAATATATATTTGACATAAGACTCGTTCGTATGGCCGTATGCCAGGCCAAGCAGTCCATATAAACATTTTGTTTATACAGAACACTTCAATAAAGAGTATTTTATAGGATTTAATTATTAAGGGGTATGTGGTGTGCCTATTGTAATATGAAATGAAGGGTCAAAAGCATTGTAAGTTACTCGAATAATCCCGACATTGTTTACTGTAGTTACGGCGTAGTTACGAGAATATTACAAAGTCTAGGCTGCATTTTACAACTTAGCCTATAATCCATTTTCAGAATTGGATAAAATCGTACAGAATCTTTTGAAGTTATTTTACTTAACTCGTTATTGTAGTTCTTTGCCTTGAAAATGTTTCGGCATTTAGACTATAATAGAACTGGGCTCTTGATCTACGTTCATTGGTGTCCGTCTGTCAGATTCATGACGGAATTTTAAATGTAGGACATAAGCTGATATATAAGCGTGCGAAAGGGGAGGTTTGTAAACCTCATCCATAACGGCAAAGGTCGTGTGACAAAGGGAACTTACGGCATTACGTGATTCGAACCATATACGGTGAGGATCTCGACATCATTCGAACGCAAACGATGGTCACCCGTACAACTACCGCCCAGACCCAATGTCGCTTAACCTCTTAACGACTGAGTTTTTGTACGGTTAAGTTATGAGTGCATATATTGGAAATGGTACATATTTGACCCAGTGGTCCAAAAGAGGCTAACTTTACTTTTCTAACGGGAAGTGGAGTCGCGACAAAGACACGACATAGCCAGTGATCTTTACTGAAACCACGTGTTTTTAACAGTGTCTCAGTCAATTTTTATTACGGTGTATTAGAAGGTTCGCCAACTGGCGTCATCAGTTTGGGATTGTGGGAAGGAAGATTGTGTAGACTTAACCCGTCTGAAGTTCAGTACGTTGATAACACTCGATAGATTAGACTATGTTCAAGGTTATTTAGATAGACATATTATCGAAAGATTACCGAGGTATAGTGTAGCTTTTAATAAACTGTAGAATTAGACTTTAATTTATTTCAAAATTGTTTGGTTTTAGACATTCCTGAATGTTAAATAAAAGATTAAACCACTTTTAATTCTTCAAAGATACTCCCTTGCATATAGACCTATACAAAGTGACACTTTATAAATTAAGCTCGGCAGTAATTTTTTTGAAAAATGTCAGTTGTTGCGTAACATAGTACTTCTGACTCTCTTATATCGTGAAAATAGTTGATTTGGAGCCCGACCTATAGAAACAATAAGAAGTCTGGTACTGTATTATACAGTATTTGGCTCGTTTTCGGCAAAAATATAATTTTTGCAAATTTTTATTTCTTGAAGGTATTAAGAAAATTAAATTCTTACGAAATATCTAAAGAACGTTACAACTACATATTAAATTTATTACAAACAGTGCCGTTAGGGGTCCTATATACACTCGCAAAGCAGTGTAAATTTGCAAGATCATGATTTGGTGCTACTGTAGTATGCGGTCTACCGTTAAGTTTCTACTGTAGTATGCGGTCTACCGTTCAAAATATTTAAAAGGAATTATTAAAGAAGTTAAACATACTACTACCGCATACTTAACGGTAGACCGCATACTACAGTACGCCCTTGATGATTGGTTAGGTTAAGTCGTGATATTTTCGTTAGTTTTAACGAAAATATCACGACTTAACCTAACCAATCGTCAAGGGCGTACAATTAACCTAATAATAAGATAAGAAGCTATAATTAAAAGGTAGACCGCATACTACAGTAGCACCCATGATTTTATAGGACTTACAACGCGTAATAGCGATTAGCAAACGCTAACAAATGCAATAATAAATACATTGGTTATCCTACGATTATAAACTTGTCATAATGTAATACAACCCCAAAATATTGTTCAGTATTAAATTCAATAGAATAAAGATTGAATACAGTATAACGAACATCCTTCTTTCTAGTATAATACGATACATTTTAATAAAAGGAAGAGTAGAAAGAAATTGCTAAAAACTTTAAAATTTCTTTAAATATGACCTACATATTCCACCAATTTAAAGTTAAGTAATTTTTACACTCTCCAAATACGAGAGAAATACTTTTACGAAGATTATATAACTGTAAACAACGGTTGCCATGGCTAATTTAAAGTGTTTTTACTTTACTCATTTTTCATGATCACGATTAATTTTAAGTACAGTTTATAACAATGGTTTTATTTACGTATCAAATTATTTATTCACTTATAAAAATGGAGTTACACGAAACACACACACGCACACATTCACTGCTGTCTACCTTGTACGTTTTCAGATACTTCTAGAGACTGGACTAAAAGTTACTGTATTTTGACCCCTACAAACTTTATTTAATAATTACCGATATAGGTTTAATGACGATGTGTAAATGTTGACCTTCGTATAGGTTTTTATTAATAATGATAATAGGCCTATGTGGATTAATGTCTCGGTAGACTAGACCTAGCTCGGCTTAAATATGTTCTATAATATAACAAAAAGTCTGTTGTAAAATAACTCGGATCAAGTAAAGATAAGCACCCCCAACCTTTTTTAGTTAGCTTTATACGGCTAACTAACGAAAATATCACGACCTAACCTAACCAATCGTCAAGGGCGTACAGTTGACCTAACGATTGGTTAGGTTAAGTCGTGATATTTTCGTTAGTTAGCCTGATAAAGCTAACTAAAAAAGGTTGGGGGTGCTTATCTTTACTTGATCCAATAACTCTACTGTACATCTTTAATACATACAAACGAAATAACATTAAAATTTTTTAGATACAATGATGGCGTCACGGGTATTCATGACGTCATACATAATGACGTAGGCGGGCGCTATCGTGTCGGTCGGAGCATAGTCCATATATATGTTAAATTGTATATACACGTGTCTCGGGGATTATTCTCGTGTAAATGCCCGCGCTTATAACAACCATGAGTAGCCAAATAGGCGTATACATTTTTAAAATGAGGATGAATCAGGCCACTTTTATTATGTAATTTCAACGTATAAAATTTTTCATAAAATTGCGTACTTAATTTATTTCTTAATTAATTAATATTCTTAAAAATTGCAATATTAAAGGGGGCTATTTTTTTTGCAGCCAATCATAGATGTTGGAAGTTGATGACGTATTGACTCGACTGTAAATTAAAAAGTGATGGAGCCATATTCATAGTATTCAAAGTTAATTAAAGTTTGTTGGTTTTAAATAAATGCAAAATACCTTTAAAGCGTGATGTGGCACTCTATAACATTACAATGTAGAAACTTCCACAAACGGTACGTACAATTTTTTTAACGGTACATGTTTTTAATTTCCCCCAAAAAACGAAGGTTTTTTAATACATATCTGGTCGTCTAATTGTGGAAGAGTGAACCTAAAATTTAGCCGTAACCTGAAACAGAGTAATATCTAATAAACATTTTAAGTTGTATGTGGGCCAAGATCTTTTGTAGATAACAGACCCACTTCATTACAGTGATTTGAGATGTACTAAATGAATTAGTTTTTATCAGGATTGGTTGTGTGTGTGTGTGTGTGTGTGTGTGTGTGTGTGTAAATTCCTTCAACATTTTCTTCGATGGTCGTTGAAGTTACATTAGCTCCTACATGTTACCTTTTTTTTTAAATTTGTAATCATTTACGCTCGCATTAAGGTAGGTGTGTTCCATTAAAAAGTTTAGAGAATGCGCTCTTTCATCGTATACAACGATTTTTTTTTTTTAATATCACTTGCGTGAGGATTTTAATTAAAAAACTCAAAATCAAATTACAACTACTTCATGCTACCTCAGTATTTTATACACCCACTTTTTTTTAACCTAACCTAAATTGACCCCCCCCCCCCCTCCCCCAAAAAAATTACAATAACGTAGTAACTATTTTGCCTGTAGGAGGAAAGTGATATAAAAGAACGTAACTATGTACAGTATGTATATACACTGTGTGTATATTATATATATATATATACAGTATATATATTGTATAGGAGGAGGAGAGATCGTTATAGGAGATTGTAGACCCCAGTTGACCAGGAAAGTACTCCGAGGAGGAACGTTTGGCAGGAGACGGCGAGTGCTGGAACTCGCGTTTCTCCTGTCACTGTCCTCCAGCTGATCCTTTTTCGTGTCTCATCTACCCTGTGAGCAGTCCAAAATGCTCTGAAACACACACTTCTGCCTCTATTCTTCACGACACACGCATACATTTTACACACTACTTTACACACACCTTCCTGCAATATATATATATATATATATATATATATATATATATATATATTAGGTCATCCCATAAGTAATGCGACATTTTTAAATTTTGTTTTTCCATTTTTATCATTATTTTACGGATAATGATATATAGCCTAGTGCCTTATAACTTGGTCTACTTATTAAGATATTATGTAAGCTGCTTGCGAATAATTTTTTAAATATCTAGAAAGACGTAGGCTACATAATTACTTAAATACACTAGGCATATTCAATCTTTGGTTAAACTAACACAAATTATGCATTTACATATGCGGTATGATCTGCAGATTATATTATATAGTGTAAAAAGAAAAGGGGTGGCAGTGACTACTTTGGGAGAACAGAATCAAGAATCACTGAGCTACCAATCAGCTGCTCGCTGACTCAGTCAGATTTTCGCGCGGGTTCGAAAATGTCGGAACCCCAACACTGTATATATACCTACACTGTGGTCGGAGTGATGATAGTCTTCCGTTCCAATATTGAATGCTCACCGGCTGATCTAAAATGAGGCTCCCACTTTGAGTATTTGACTTAATTCTTTGAAATCGCATATTTGTGCATTAGTCAGTTTGTCTCTTGACTATATTGTTTAAAAATAGGTCTCGGTAGCAACGCAGACTGTAAAAGTTTGTGTGCGCACGCGCGCGCGTGCGTGTAGGTAACTAACTGGGCATAAGTGAGGTCGAGTGTGTGGTGATTCAAGATATAGTGGGATAATTTTTTTAGGTAACATTTTTGTATCTCGCAACATTAAAAAAAATTACATAAAATCTAAAAACATTTTTGTCAGGAAAAAAAATGTTGGTCCTGATTAGGTTAATTAGCGAGTACCTCATTATTTAATGACTTAAGAGAAAACCCGCTTCGAATCCTTGTTTATATCCAAAACACTTATTCACGCTCTTTTCAGTTCGGTAGCACTGAGGTTAGGTTAGATTAAGTTCAGTGTGATTAATTAGGTTTTTAAATATATGGATTTAAAAAAAGTTGGTACCTCGCTTGTGCAGAGAGAGAGAGCGCCTAGATACAATGTGTTAAATATAGTTCTTTGATACAATCCCTTAGAATTAAAAACAAAAGGCCTGTTAACATTTTGATAAGAGATTATATAAACAAGTAAACATCTTGATAACGTCACAAATACGTGTAGAATTGTAGATGTACAGATGTACTATATATATATATATATATATATGGTGGTGGTGTGGTTAGCGTCGCTGACTACAAATCCATCGGCCCCGGGTTCGAGACCCGACGGCAGTCGGCGCACAGCAAAACCCAGCTGTTCATCCTTCCACACAATAAAAAAGTGGTTGGTAGATAAATGGGTATCCTAGGTGGCCTAGTGGTTAAGACGCTGGGCTGCTGATGGGGCGTGGTTCGGATTCCACGTTAAACTGTAGGTCTAAGGTGGAGTGAAAAGCTTGACCTTCGTCAGAATGAACAATTCGGGCGGAAGCTAACTAAAGGTCAAAGGTATATATATATATATAAACTCCACTTGAAATGCGAGTAGCCCTAAAAACACACTAACCTCCTCCTGTCGACGTTACCTAAAACCACTACTCTCTCTAATCCTTCGATCTACCATAACTCAATTTGTTTATTAGTGGTATTAGTTATTGCTAGTGGAAAGGTCGTGGGTGATCTTCCCCATTTATTCGTAATATATTGAGATATACTCCTGTTACCTTTCCAATCTGCCTGTTAGAGATACTAGGTCTATTTTTAATAATTTTTATATAGGAGTTATCTTTAGTTAGGTAAGCCTGCCGATGCGGTATTAAAAAATTATCTACCACAAAATTTATATATATATATATATACACACAAAGGTGGGCACCCGGGCCTCAAAAAGGACCGACGGTCCCGGTCACGGTCCTTTCTGAAGATAGGACCTAGGAACGACTCGGTCCTCGGTCCTTATATATAATATAAGTGAAAAATTTGATTAAAATGAAATTAAAGACACCGGAAATCTTTAATTTTATTAACGCAAATTATAATTAATACAATACATAAATGATGAAAAAAATTTAAGTTAAATGCTTGAGTTTCCCTTCAAGAAGACTAGCATTTCCAAATGGCTGTCACTGAGCCCTGACCTTTTCGGCTTGAGGACGTCCTTCCCCAAAGAGAAGAGCCTCTCCACGGCGGCACTGGATGGGATAGGCGTGTTAAACTTGATGAACACAGCAAGCACTTGTACTCCAGGTTCTGCTCACCCTTGGGGCCCAGGTATTCAAAGTATTTGTCCAGGTACGGACAGGGATTGCCGGGTTCAGTTCTTCCGCTAGGAGCTCCAGTTGCTTGACTTGAAGTTGAAGCACTAACATCAGTAGATTCTTCGTCTCCTCCAGGTGTTGAAACAAGTTTCAGTCTCAGTCTCTTTCTGAGTCTTCTGGAGGAAACGATCCATCTTCTTTAGAACTTCAAATAATCACCAAACACACTAAAATCACTAAAAAAGATCGTCCGGAATTGCTTAAAAATGGACCGTCGCTCCTCATTTCGGT
This sequence comes from Bathynomus jamesi, assembly GCA_023014485.1. Taxonomy (NCBI): domain Eukaryota; kingdom Metazoa; phylum Arthropoda; class Malacostraca; order Isopoda; family Cirolanidae; genus Bathynomus; species Bathynomus jamesi. Next base: position 19,507 of record JAJOZX010005260.1, read on the forward strand.
CCTCACTGAGGAAAGGACCGACTTTCCCGCTCACGGTCCTTAAAAAGGACCGAGTTCCTGGAGTTCGGTCCTGCCCACCTTTGTATGTATATATATATATATATATATATATATATATATATATGATACACACAGACAGTGCATGGAACAAGGAACTCTTCTGGGATAATTAAATCCACTATAGTCCGAATAAGTAATGGTAAATGACAAATACCATAGTATGGTATTTGTCATTTACCATTACTTATTCGGACTATAGTGGATTTAATTATCCCAGAAGAGTTCCTTGTTCCATGCACGGTCTGTGTATCATAGAATGGTCCCCTGAGTTTTTTGAGTTCATTTATATATATATATAGTGTGGTGTGTGTGTGTGTGTATCATTTGACTAATAAATTTTCCTAATCGTAAAAATATATGAATAAACTTCTACGGAAGGTATTAGTCATCTCTACAATTTTTTAGTGATTCAAAACTACACGGCTTAAAAATGTAGGGCAAAACATATACAATATATATAAAGCCTATGGGCTGTATTATATAGAGCCTTGTTTACTGTCAACAGACTAGTCGTTCTTATAGGATGTAAGGGTACATTTTTTTATGTTAATATTTAAATGATGGAATTCAGGTTAATCCTTGTTAGCTTTTAGTTCGTCATTCTTCATTTATTGGCAAGGGTTACGTTACAAACATAGCGGAGAAAATTTTTTCACACGTCAGTTATTAAATAGTAACCACAACCAACCGAAAGTGTCAGCCACGTTTAAACGGGTTACCATGCCAACATGTTTTATGTATAATGAAAAGAGAATAAAGAACGTGTATGTAGGAATATAATGTCTGGCTAGCGATATCCGATCGACTTAACATAAAATCGACGTTAATGTGGGTTAGATTAGGATAGGTTAAGTTAGATTAAGTTAGGGCTAATATTAAATTTCGCTAAGACCAGATTACACTAGGTTAGGTGGTTGTTTTAGGTTGGTTAGTTATTTCCCACGTCACCAATTTTGGCCAATCCGATCTTTGTAACATTTCGACTTTGTCAAAAAACTGTTCTCCACGAAACATAATATTTACCTAAGATACTTTTTTAGTGCCGATGTTTATACTAAATGGGTATAGGTTTATTTAGATAAGGCGTTTATATCGATAAAATTTATATTTGTTGATGAAAACTGTAGGCCGAGGCCTTAGTTCATGTTGGCCTAGCTAGGCTTAAGCCACAGGCTCGCAGTTTTCTTTCTTGCTTAATTTCTCCATTTTGAACCTGTGACACAACTCTCATGCGACCATGCCCAGTGCCAACCAAGTCGCTTATCGTGGAAAGAACTTAAAATTTATGCACTGACTACGTGTATAATTCTGAAGAGGAGGCCTAGTTCGCGTTAGCCTAAGGTAGGGTTGTGTCCTCTTATAAACAAAGGTCTTCCCCCATTCTAGATTATTTTTATCTTTATTTACAAATATATACAGAACTTACGTATACGAGTATAATAATAATAATAATAATAATAATTCCATTATTGAATGCAGATACTGTATGCAGTTGTAAACAGCTTTTAGCGCAACCATGCACGCTTTACGAGTGTTTATCCTACCTTACATATTCATATTCCGTATTTCCTTAATAAAGCTTGTGTAACAGTGTTTTTCTAAATTCTTACTCTTGCTATAGAAAAAGTACATAAATTCACGGTTGAAATTGCCATTACAAAAAACTACAGAAATAAATTGGCCTGCACACAATTTCCTTTCAATATAGACTTTATATATTACGTTTTTTTTTTTTTTTTTTCTTCGTTGACTTTACAAATTCCTGCTAGTCGGTAAAAATATTTTAGAACCTAATAAGAGACGCTCTTGGGACAACTTCATGAATGTTGTTGGAAATTATATAGACTCGCGCCACCAGACAATTTAAATTGGTAACTTAATATAACATTGCGCGTGTAAAGTAGGGCCTACAATGACTTATCTCTGCCTGTTTTTAAAGAAAAGTTAGGCCTATTAACTGTTATTTAATAAATCTGTAACGATAGGATTACGTAACGTAAACTGTCTCCCTCGTTTCTTTATTTTGTCGGATTCCTAGAAGGGAATTATTGTTTATTTTCGTTGAACTTCCTCGTACATTTATGTAAAATAAAATATACAATTATAAATGAAACACGAGTATAGGCCTTGAAGGATGGATAAGCTTAGGCTATCGAGTTATAAAATGAAGTTACCTTTAATATCGTACAAAATATTAAAATAATATTGTATTAGACGCAAAGTTAGGGGTCACTGAGTTTTGACCAGTAGGCAACTTTAATAAAAACTAACGAAGTTAGCACACTGAAGAACATCCATTATTATGCCAATCATTACGTGACACTTGGGTAAATTGACTGCAGATTTTCAGCCCTATTTCATAAATAATATTAAGCCCTGTTTGTGTAATATGCCGAGAAAGCTGGTCTCTCTCTCTCTCTCTCTCTCTCTCTCTCTCTCTCTCTCTCTCTCTCTCTCTCTCTCTCTCTCTCTCTCTCTCTCTCTCGTAAGTGAGGTACCTTTAAATCCATATATCGAAAATATAAATTAACTTAACCTAACCTTAGTGACATTGAACGGAGTGTTTCGGACGTAGTTTAGGGCTCGAAGGGTGTTTTCTGTTACCTCAATAAATAGTGAGGTACTCTAATTTAACCTAACCAAACCTTAACTAACTTAACCTAATCAGGACTAACATTTTTTCCCACCATACAAATATTTTTAGATTTTCTTTTATAAATTATATAATGTTCCGAGGTACCAAAGGGTTGCCTAAAAAAAAAAAAAAAAAAAGCCCCATTACATCTGTGAATTATTACACACACGACCTCGCTTATGTCCAGTTGTCTACACGCGCGCGCGCTAAGGTACAGACCGAGCTGCATGGGTAAAATTAAGAGATCTACTATATTTAAGAGCTTTGAGAAGCCGTTAATTCTTTGGTTCGCGTGGTATCGACATTTTGGAGTCGAAATTGACGGCGGGGGGGGGGGGGGGGGAATGCAATAAAAGGCAGCAAAATGGGCATTGTCCTTTCCTTCTTGTATGTGCCAATTAAGGTATACCTTTTCTCTTTTCAATTGCAGCTCGTCCTCGAGTCGTGCAAAGGCGCAATGAAACCAATTGCGAACCGTTGAATGAAACTGTGCCTAGAATCCTCGGATACACGGCTCGTATCATTCGTCTATAAGCCTATATATAGGTTGTCCTGTACAGGCCTTATGGCTTATCAGTCGTTGGTTATGTATAATGTACACACACGGTTTGTTGGCTGGACATGTATGGACCTCGTAATAAAATAATTTACTTTAGGTCTTATTTTTAACATTGGTCCTTTTTTGTATGTATTTAGTTAATTCCATCGGTTATGAAAATCTTCATACACTGAGTCGGAATAAAAAAAAATATATATATATATATGAGAAAAGAGAGAGAGCGCGCCAAAACGGTCACTTATTTGACTTCATCATAATAATTTGTAATTTTGCATGTCCCCTTTTCCTCCCCTTGGAAAGACCTTCAATCAGACGCTTTCCCTCGTATCCGTTCTCCCCCTCCTTCCGATGGCCCTTTCGCAGCTCTTGAAGGCGCTAAGGAGAGTGCCACTAAACGAGCATGCGAGGCACGCACGACCGAGTGCTATTCTTTAGGTTTTGATTAATTAAGGAGTCGTATTTTAAGGGTTTGTTTCTATATATATATATATATATATATATATATATCTTACCTTTGCCTAGGCGTATAATTCTATCAGCTAACCATTAGTATAAAGTAATCTTAATTAACCTTACCCAAGTCATACGAACGATATTCCCTATGCCCATTTGGTCAACGAAACATTCTATCCACACTAATAACTTGTCGATTAAATATCACGTCAAGAAAATGAGGTTAGTTCAGTCATACCAGCTGAGCAAGTATGCCCCTTAGGGCCTACCAAGTTATCAATTTCTCCCCCTTTTGGTATAGGCTCTAGTTTCTGTGTAGGTCCTACATTGTTGTCAGGGTTCCAGATAGACACGAGTCTGAATATTTTTGTAGTTGCGTTTAGATTTATTGGTACCAGTATGGGGCCTAGTTGTACGTTGACTCGAGTTTAAGTGGAGAGTTCATTTAACAGTGCTTCGTAACCTTCGCTGTTAAAATTTGTAACCTATAATATATACTGTTAAAAATACCTAACGCTCGTATGCCCTTTAACCGATACAAATAAAACTTTTTTCAAGTAAAGTTGCATAGTTTGAAAGAGAGTTTGTACGTTAAGATAAATATTATAAGCCCTTATAGGTCCCAAAGGTTATTCGCTCCTATATAATAGGCCTAGGGTCAGTAGGCTTCAACGCTTGCGCGGTGAAAATTGCTCGTATTACCTATGAAAGAATAGAGCCAATAAGAATTTTTTTTAATTTGGTTAACATTCATGGTTGTGAAACGAAGGGCGATCCCAAAATATTAACTTAATGAGTACGTAACATACATCTGGACCTATAGTCTAGGCCTCTAGGCCGGTACTTCTCAACCCGGTGAAGGGTTCACCCAGGGGTGAATGAGATCAGAATCAGGGTGAATGAAAATTGTGAAAGAAGAATGTACATTTTATTTTGTTGACGCAGTTGTTGAATATTAGATATTAAAAGCGCTAAATATTTTTTTCGAGAGTAAATCATTTTCATCTTGCAGTTGATAACTAAAAATAAAGCATAATAATAATGAAGAGTGAAAATTAAAATGATTACTTTTTCCACTGTATTCGAAGTCGGGTGAGAGAGGTTTTGAAAAAAAATGTTTAACATTAATAATGTCGGAAAAGGTTGAGAAGCACTGCTCCTAGGCTGAGCGCACTACATTTAAACTATACGTTACTGTAGGCTAAAAGCTTAAAGTCTCGGACATGAGTTGGGCTTTGACTTTCATTACGTGAAATAGGCTTTTGTCCTTTACATAGTGTTTACATGGCTAAGCCTACTAAGGATCTTTTCCGTTCTACCCCAGCAACAATTTCTAGTGGTTGTTGGTTGTTGTTGTTGTTGTTTAGCCGATCAGCCCACCCTGATCGAGCAAGCCGGCGGCACGCAGGTAACCGATCGCCCTCTCCGGAGCGGACCAGAGGTTCAGCGCACTAGTGATGTTGTGTTGTGTTCGTTGTTGTGCTAGAGCGGTACAGTCTGTCATAGTGTGTTCAATTGTTTGTGGTGTGTCCTGGCACAGGCGGCAGGTGTCGTCTATGGAGTTGTCTAGTCTATGTTTATATGTCCTTAAGTTGGGGTGATGTCCACATCGGAATCGTGCTAAGTTAACTCGATCCGATCTGTTGAGGCTGATCTCTGACCTGTTAATGGGTGGCGGCTTCGCACCTATGACCGCATTCGGACCGAGTTGTGTCAGTGCTTTGTGGGTTAGGTGTGTGTGTGTGTTTTTTCTGTACTGTGATAATGTCTGTGGGGCGTGGTATGGAATGGAGTATTTGGTTATAATGTCTCTCTGGTGTTACCTTAATGGTGCGAGGTGTTGGTGCATGATTGTACATGTAGTGGCAAGGGTGTTGTGGGTTAGTTGTCGCTGCTGCCATGAATTGTGTTCCCCTCATGTCTAAATGTTCCCTAACTTTCAGTATTTTTGTTTCAGTGTGCAGGTGTTCTATTGGTGTTGTTTGAGTGCATCCTGTAATGATACGAAGTGCGTTGTTTTGTATTGTCTGTAAGGTGTTTATGTGTGTGTTTGAGATAATGGGTGCCCAGCATGGGCTAGCATAGTCCATAACTGAGCGAATATATTGTTTGTATATGAGTGATGTTGTTTCCTGCTGGTGTCCAAAGTTTGTGCTTGTTAGTACCCTAAGCGTGTTAAGTCTTGACGTACATTTGTTTTTAATGTCCTGAATGTGGTTTGCAAAAGATAATGATGTGTTGTATGTGACCCCAAGTATTTTGGTCCTGTGAGTGTGTGGAACGTTGATGTTGTTTAGTGTAAGCTGTGGAATTACCTGGTGTTCTTTTGTGTTGCTTGTAAGCAAGGTGATGGTTGATTTTGTGGGCGCTACTTTGAGTCTATTGTGTGTGAGCCAGTCTTGTATACTGTTTATGTATGTTTGTAGGTTATTTGTAGCGGTGTCGATGTTGTTGTGGGTGGATGTTAGAGTGATGTCATCTGCATATGATGATAAGGTAAGCTTGTTATCTATGGGTGTTGGAATGTCATGCATGTATAAGTTGAACAGTGTTGGTGAGAGAACAGAGCCTTGAGGGACCCCGTTCGGAAAAAGCTTGTTTTTGGATGACTTGCCATTAAATGTGACATGTGAGTATCTTCCTGAAAGATAGTTGCTCAGCCACCTTTTGGTGTTATTGTGCATGTTTGTGTTGAGTATTTTGTTTATGATAGGGAAGCGTGGGATAGCATCAAATGCTTTACTAATGTCTATTGTTGCTAATAGTGTACGTTGAGCTGGTCGTCTGGAGTTGATGCCATCCATGATGTGCTGCGTGAGGTTAGTGAGTAATGTCGTGGTTGAGTGGTGAGGTCTGAATCCATGTTGAGTAGGCGATAGTGGAATGTGTGGGTTGGTGATTTGTAAGATTAGTCTTTCTGTTACTTTGGAAGGTGTGCATAGTAAAGTAATGGGTCTATAGGAAGCTGGTTCTGTTGGATTTTTGTTTGGTTTGAGTAGTGTAATAATTTTACCTTGTTTCCATATGTCAGGAATAATAGTGTTGGTATGAATATGTGCTGATATTTGTGAGAGATGGTATTCCTTGTGGGCCCCAAGTGTTTAAGGTGTATGTTAGATATGTTGTCTGGTCCAGTAGCCTTCGAATTCTTAATGTTTTTGATGATCTTGGTGGTCTGGACTGTATTGAAGGGTGTAATGGTCGTGTCGAGTCTGTAGGTTTTCTTGTGTCTGGCTGTTTGTCTGTCTGCGTGTTGGTTGTTGTAGTGTAGTTTTACTTGCTGAATTCAATAATATACGGTATATTTTATTTTGGAGAAAGTATTCGTGCTTTAATTAGTTATGGTTATAATTATTAATTTTTTTCTCTCTTTTGTAGATATTGTTATGGGTGATAAATGGAATTTCATAAACATAGTTAAGGAAATAACGTTCTACCCCAGCCTTCTTTAGTTAACCTTATAAGGCTAACTAACTAAAATATCACGACCTAACCTAACCAATCATCAAGGGCGTACAGTTGATTTAGCTAAACAAAGGAACGAGACACATTGGGGAACATCTAGAAATATGATAGATTCTTATTTATGTGAATTTCTGTGGAGGAGAAGACAAAAAGGAAAGGACATTTTTATTGAAATCTTAAATGCAATCTTTACTTTTAAATAAAATAAACGGACTATAACTCTGTTATTAATTTCTCCAAAATAAGATATATAGGTATTGAATTCAGCAAGTAAAACTACAGTAGAAAATAATATATTTCATTTTTTGTTGCTGGGGTAGAACGGAAAAGAGCCCCTATTAAATATCCAAATGCACAAAATACCGTAATTAAACCTCGTAGGCCTAACCTGTATTGTAGGAAATGCATAATTGACTAAATAATAATAGTTTGCGGTTGTTTAACCTCTTTCGCAACGTCTAAGGTCAAATGAGTGAGGGGACCTACAGCTTTGTGGGATCCGAACCACATGTCGCTACATCGTCCGAACCCGGAAAACGTCCTTCATCCAATTATTGGCCAGACGTAATGTCGCTTAACTTCGCTAATCGACGTGAAGCGGTGTTAGACACTGGCCACGACGTAGCCCTCCTCCTTAACATTCAAGGTCGTATGACTGCGGGGACCTACAGCTTTACGTGGAATCCGAATCACTATCCTACCGAGGGAGACTCAGTGAGGCACCTAAATCGTCGAAATCTGAAGTCCGCGCCGAGACTCGAACCTAAGACGTTCAGATTAACAGCCCTGGTTCATAATTGAATAGGCCTAGTCCTACTTAGTATATATTAATGTAATAGTGGCCTATTTATTAATATTTATAGTCATTAATAATAATTTACTGATTGAACTTAGAGATCCCGGATCTTTTCCATTTGGCGGCAGGCGGCTTTTTTTAACCAAATTTTCACCAGTAATACTTTTTTGTGTGCTAAATACGAATCTAACATTCTTTTTTGAGAGAAATGAAAGGAAAATATCGAAAAAAAAGATTTTAAATACGAACTACTTTATACGGCGTACGAAAGGGAAATATTTATTTGAAATCAGCTATATCCTTTAATATTTTTCTAAATATATCTTCGTTTTCATTATGCTTCCGCCAAATAAATTCGCATCATTTGTATAATTTAGGTCTCGGGGGTATGGGGGCAGAGCCCCCGTAAAGATCACGCATCACAAATTGGTCGGTATCGGGTTATATTTTTTATTTTTGAATTTCCGACGCTAAAATGTCGTTCAATCGATCAATTTGTGATGCGTGATCTTTACGGGGGCTCCGCCCCCGTACCCCCGAGACCTAAATTATACAAATGATAATGTAATAACATATTCATGTTAGGTTAGGTTAGGTTAATTAATACCAAAATACATTTTCCTAGTAATATTTGAGGTGTTTTGCTTAGATTTTGACCTCCATTTCCCTTGAAAATGGGCCAAACTTCAAAGTACTATAGCTTTGTTGGGTCTCATTTCCGACGGAAATGGAGATCATATTTGAACAAATCACATCAAATACTACTAGAAAAATGTATTTTGGTGTGTAAAATGACTGAGTTACTTAAAACACATAATTACCGAAACAATTTCACTGCATCTTCTTCTGATATAATATTCACAAAAATCCACTGTAAATTATAATTCACGTCCATGATTTACTTGTATTTCCAGAAACAATAATGAATCGCGCGGAATGCTTAATCATATCGAGTTGCCATAATTATTCTACAGATTTTGGAATAATTAAATTTATATAAACAAATAATTAATATTCATAAAATAATTAATATAATATAAATTAATAAATTATTATATAATACAATATTATAATTATATTATTGCAAAAATATATGGAATTTCGCAGTGTAAATAGTTCGTATTTAAAATCTTTTTTTCGATATTTTCCTTTCATTTCTCTCAAAAAAGAATGTTAGATTCGTATTTAGCCCACAAAAAAGTATTACTGGTGAAAATTTGGTTAAAAAAAACCGCCTGCCGCCAAATGGAAAAGACCCGAGATCCCTAAGCTCTACGTTATACATAGACCTAACCTATGTATAGGCCTACTAGGTCCTACCTACCTCAGGAGACTTTTTACTGTGCAGTACTGTAAGTAGAAGATTCTGTGTATTCATGAGTAAACTTTGGGTTTGATTTATTAATCCTACAAGCCTACTTTCCAAGGTCAGGTTACGGCACTGAGGAAAAAGGCTTGTCGATAAATCTGTAAATTAAGCACTGTAATTTTTCAATGCATATAGTAAATAACTACTGGTCCGTGAGACTGATATATCTGTGTTGCCATGGAAACAAAGTATGAAATAATTTAAGCGTTTGCAGTTGAATAACCATTGAGTGCAGGATGGAAAATTATTCTTTCTTAATAAATATTGCACTAAAAACATTTTCACGCTTTATAAAGGAAAAAGAATATGGTAGAACAGGGTCAAACACTGCACGCACTTTGCGGAGTTTTACCAGTCTTTTTAAGAGTCCAAGATGGCTCATTAAGTGAAGGAATTAGCTTTTAATACTTCAGTACTCCGATTTAAATCCTACTTTTTCCCATTTTTTTTTCACTGAATTGCTCTTTCGGCTTTTTTATTTTATAGGCAAATTTAATAATCATATTACAACTACAGGGCACTCAAAGGATTTTTTTATTGGTTTATGTAATTCGTTGACACACACGCACACACACACACACATATATATATATATATATATATATATTATATATATATATATATATTTATATATGAGGTGGGTTCAGTCAATAACTTCCAAGAATTTACTGATTACTCTCTACATATATATATTACACACACAAAACTTTGGTTAACCGTGGTTTTGCTTCCGACCAAATTGTTCATTCTGACGAAGGTTAAGCTTGTCACTCCAGCTTAGACCCACAGTTTTATCGTGGAATCCGAAACACGCTCCACCAGCAGCCCAGCGTCTTAACCACTAGGCTACCCATTTATCTACCAACCAATTTTTTTAGTGTGTGGAAGGATGAACAGCTGGGGTTTGCTATGCGCCGCCTGCCGTCACCAGGTCTCGATCCCGGGGCCGATGGATTCGTAGTCAGCGACTCTTAATCACTATACCACTGAAGCGCGCATATATATATATATGCCTACTGCGTATTACCAGCAAGTCCCAATCACATTAGCAAACTTACCCCTATTTGAATGTTTACCCCAATCTTACTGCTGATGAATTTTTTACTAATAGGCCTACTGATTCCACGAAATAATAAATCGTTGGTATGGGTGAAGCCGAAGTCCTTTATCAACGTTAGTTGTGGGTTCTAAAGGTCAAGGCCCATTCCCCACTACCTGGTTAAGTACCTGTGTCCAGGTAAAGTTAGGTTACGGTAGCCACGTCTAGTTAGGTTTACTGAAGGGAAGACGTGGGTTCGAACCCCGATGATGCTGGTAGTAATGATATAGGAATCAGCAATGAGCTGCATTCGTTGGCCTGAGCGCCGTGTCAGTTTGGCCCTCCTACTAATTATTAGACCTACATGGGTGTGGGTCAATTTCAATCAGATGAAACAAATGGTTTTATATATATATATATATATACACACACACAAAGGTGGGCACCCGGGCCTCAAAAAGGACCGACGGTCCCGGTCCTTGCCTCAAACTGGACCGACGGTCCCGGTCACGGTCCTTTCTGAAGATAGGACCTAGGAACGACTCGGTCCTTATATATATATGTGAAAAATTTGATTAAAATGAAAAATTGCCGGGTTCAGTTCTTCCGCTAGGAGCTCCAGTTGCTTGACTTGAAGTTGAAGCACTAACATCAGTAGATTCTTCGTCTCCTCCAGGTGTTGAAACAAGTTTCAGTCTCAGTCTCTTTCTGAGTCTTCTGGAGGAAACGATCCATCTTCTTTAGAACTTCAAATAATCACTAAAAAAGACCGTCCGGAATTGCTTAAAAATGGACCGTCGCTCCTCATTTCGGTCCTCACTGAGAAAAGGACCGACTTTCCCGCTCACGACAAGGACCGAGTTCCTGGAGTTCGGTCCTTTTGGAACTCGGTCCTGCCCACCTTTGTGTGTATAATATATATATATATATATATAAATAAAAAATTGATTTCCTTTCTTTGTCGTAATCATGAGTCAGTTAACACTGGTCTGTACATAAAAAAATCACATGCTATCACTTGTGTAAAAATGTATTTTACGCTTTTTAACATTTATAACTAAGCCATTATAGAAAGTGTTTGTGGCGAAGTAGTTACATACAAATCTTTCGTTGCCATGGCAACCGCCAGGAAACTAAATGAATAAATAATTTTCATGTTTATGCATCATCTGTGTTTTCTGTAATTGCCTAGCAGCGTGTATATATATAAAATCTTTTAAGGGCTTTTAACCTATTGCTGATGAAAATGTATAGACTACAGCCTATTTGGAGCACTTTGAAGGTGATTGGCCCTAGATTTAAGAAGCGCTGTCAAATTGTTTATCATTCCTTTTGACCTAGATTAGTATAAATTACTAGCAAAGCACGCCAAGTAGGGTCTCTTGTGATGTCGATAATTTTGCATATTGCACGTATATTGAATAAAGCAACACCAATTAAAGACGAGGCACTTGTTGCACGCGTTAAGAATTACATTGTCAGCCATATTGGATCATACCCTACCTGGAAAACCTGTACGTGCTTATGGTCTATTTTATCTCGTACAGTCGAAGATACGCAAACGAGAGTTAGGTCCCTTAACGTCTTCTCCGGGTATCTACAGATGTTAAAATCGGAACATTTCGAGTAAAATCTGTTCTGCCTCCGAGGAATTGTATTTATTATTCATACCACGCTACCTACAACGACTATCAGATTTTGTTTATGGCGGTTGTCATAGCTACGGAAAGCTGTTTCTATAGCAACGAGTACGCTTGTTGCTTCGATAGCAAAATTTGTATCGCGGGTGTTCGGTTAAATATTTCAGGTAATCATTTCAAACCTCCACGTGCTTTCGTGTAGGTATGATAACTGTATCTGTTGCTTGCAGGTGCCCGTAGGATTGGTTATGTAGGCCTGTACGATTCTAAATTGTGTTGTCTGGATATTTTTTTGAAGTGAAAAAATAAATTATTTAATTCATATAATGCTCATTATATATATATATATATTATATATATATATATATATATATATTAATAATAATAATAATAAAAAAGGTGGTTCCTAATGTTCAAGATATTTGATACATCAGATATCGTAACTGGTTGCTAAGTAACGTACAAAGGTATCTAAAAATCTTCTCTGATTACAATCGCGAGATTACCCATTGCCCATTGATGGGAATAAATTCCAGTCCCATTAAATACTCTTTATACCCATACCGTTGAGGCAAGGGGAGCTTCATGGGTATTATATGTACATTATAAATTCGTCTTGATGGAATAGTAACCCCGTACGAACATGATGGAAGTTTCCTGGGAGAAGTGGGCAGAAAGTTGCTCTTGATTTGAAAGAGTTACATCGTCATTGCTGGATGTAATAAAAGATCTGTAAATTGAAAATTAGCTAATCTCGTGCTTTTCATCAAGACCTTACACTGTAGCTAGACCCTAAAGCGTATATTATGCTGCAACACACACACACACACACACACATATATGTATGTATGTATGTATGTATGTAATTTTTCCATGCTTTTATTGTAAATTTTAACACGTGGAAAATATTGAATGTCGTATCTATCTGTCATATATATATAATGATAAACAAATTATAATAGGTATTCATTCCCGTAAGACTTAAAACGCGTATAAAATTCCCATTTGTTTACCTAAACCAAGAAGCACTCTCTAATTAGACATATTCCCGGTGAAGACTCGCGTCTGTGAATGTTTATTAATGAATAACACTACACGTTATTTACGTTTTACAGGATTTGTTTACGAGCATATTCATTTTTGGCTGTGTAAATCAAGTTCTATTAATAGCTATAAATTAATTTTTGCTCTTGGCGCTATTTGTCCATAAAATTTTCGGTTTATTCATCAATTAAGCAAAATATGGCGTCATGGTCGTAAAATGCTCGAAGTTAATCCATTTTAACTGATGAGCGAAGTCGTCTTGAAGTTGCGGCCAAAACAGTTAGAGGTGTCAATCCGATTTGGTTTTGCGTAAATCCGCATAGGTTTGTAGAATGTACGTTGGTTTGTGAAATGTGGTCCTTGATGAAGTAGTAGTAGTAGATTAGCGTTTTTTATTTAAAAAGGTAACTCTTTAATTATACCCTTCGCATTTGAATGGGGTCATGCCGTAGGGCGTAGACAAACGCGGTCTGCCGCGATACTTTCAGCCCAGTCACAATTTTAGCCGTATCTTAAAAAAATAATGGCTGACGATTATGTTAATTTATTTTTGTAGCACGATGAGCGACAGCAGCGCAGAAGGTGTACCGTGGTTGGACAAGGAAGACGAAAGAGGTACTACCGTGACTGCTACAGTTATAGAAGGCGCTGAAGTAGTACGAACGGCTGCCGTGTCCTATGCAACGCCCATTCTCCATCAGGTTTTCATTCAGGGGGCGGCGTCGAACCCCCGTGAGAACACATCCGTTACGGTGTCCACCTCTCCCAGTGACTTAAAGTCGTTCAGGTTCAGCATCGCACCGGCTACCAGTCCGCGGCAGAACGGATTGCTTCCGAAGGTTTGGTATAATTTACTTAACGTGGGCATGCATGCGTGTTTGTAATCAAATATCCATTTCCCATTGTCCCTCGGGTGGGCGTGGCGAGGGCGTAGCTTATGAGGGCTGAATTCTAAATGGGGTATTTAGTTACAACCAACTAGCCCATTCGCTTTTACACACCTAAACATCGCAGGAAATATGGTATCATCCCATCTTCAGAGATTCATACGGAGACTGGTAACTTCAAGGAAATAGTTGTACCTCTATATAATGATACTGGTATAGCCCATCAGTTGGTTAGAATTTTGCCATTTACCGATCTAAGCATTATTATACCGCTTAGTGGTACGTTTCACTCTATATCGGGTCGATTTTAAACAGTTTAGGAACTTAGTAAAATATGTGAATCGGTGAAATATGTGAATCTTTGCCCACGATACGACTCTTAATGAAAACCCCCATAAAACTGTAGTACTTTATTCATTTTTGGGCGCATTCGATTTGGGTATAGGGTGTCATTTAACATTAATTTAACAAGGTTTGCATTTCTTTGCGTATAATTTTTGCTTTTAAAAACTACTTTTTAGCTCTTTTGCGTGTTGAGTTCATTTATCCCGCTTGGTAAATTTATCAATAATACGCCTACGTGTAAAGTGATAGATAGGCCCATTTGTCACTCGCTGCAATGAGCTAGATTTTTGTTTTTCATCACGTTTGAGTGTATTTTTATCGGTTAGTTTTTGATAGGCTTATCTGGTTTCCTTCGATATTTAGACGTATTGTTTTATACGTTATATTTGAGCTTTAAAAGTGTAAGGTCTATAAAATGCTGGGAGTCGAATATAAAAGTAGGGTCAAAGAAAACGGGATATAAAAGAATTTACTGAAACTATTATAAACGATGTTCGTAAATGTATTTTATTTATATATTTTAAAAGTGTCGAAATGAATTGGAGTTTAGAGGTCAGATTTTTATAGGCCCGTATAAAGACTATAAAAATAGGAGTTTAAATAGGTACGTGCTTTCATACGGCCATTGATAGGGGCACTATAAGACATTTTATTAAATCTTCTACGAAGAAAATTGGCAATAATTCCTTTGTCCCCCAGAGTGATGGCAACAATAAACTCGTCAGAGAAAATTCATCGGTACCTCTCTCTTCCTTCCTCGTTTCTTCCTGTTCCTCATCGCAAACTCTTTCCTCATCTTCCTTCTCGTCACCCTCCTCTTCCTCTTCCTCCTCCTCCTCTTCTTCTTCAGTTCCTCTTTGGGTCTTCTCTTCCTCCCTACTTCCATCCAGTTCCGTAGTTTTAAGGCCGATTACCCACCCAACCCCAGCCTCCAAACATTCACCAAACGCGGAGGTCGCTTCTATTAGCGCTTCCTCTTCTCCCCTAGGTTTATCTCTTCTCTCTTCTTCCTCTTCCTCTTCCCCCATCCTCTCTCCATTCTCTGCCACGTCGGGAACGAAGAATGACGATGAGTTGACGTCATTATCCTGGTTGCAAGACTCCAACCTCCTCATGGGTAAGTGTTGCTTAATCGACGTTGAAGAATGACTCATGACTAGCTAAATCTCGTGACTCTAAAACGATCACCTAAAAAAAATGATTCGCTTACTTCGTTAATTTAAAAGAAAATATTTAAGATTATTTCAATTTCTTTAACTCGTTAAACGCAATGACTCTGGAAAGAATCGAGTGTATCGTGTGACTGAAAATGCAATGAGTTGAGTGACTCTGTAACCATTAAACAATGACTCAAAAAGACTTTGTACTTTTCTCATGTCATTGAAATGACTGATGTAACCTCTTTCATAACTAGGAGCGCATGATGCTGTAACTCTAATGATCAGGTTATTTTCATGACTAAAATTAAATGACTCGCATGGTTTTCCATGACTGAAAAAATGCGGACACTCAAATCTGTCACCATATTTTACGTGACTAGCATCATTCACTAATGTTCGTGACTCAAAAACATGGATGAGTATTGCTTAATAATAATAATAATAATGTTTTTTGGTTTAACTTCTTTCGTAACGTCAAAGGTCGCGTGAGACGGAGACCTACAGCTTTACGCGGGATCCGACTGCGTTACGGGTCGCTACATCATCTGAACTTGGAAAATGTCTACCCGTTCAACTACTGAACAAACTTAACATCGCTTAACTTCGCTGATCTAACGAGAAATGGTGTTATGACGTGGCCAGTATTGCTTAAAATATAGTACCAGAATTATTTCCAATTTTCAAATTTCGGAAAGCTCTTTCGTGACCTTTTTTTAGTTTTTGACTTTAAAAAAAAAAAAAAAATCTTACTCCATTAACTTTTGTAACCTTCGTAACTCAAAAAACTCAGCGACTCAAATTTAAATGAATTTCATCGCTTGAAATTTCTTTTTATTTAATGACTCTATCCCGTGACTTTAAACAGTGTGCAATTCAAATGACTGCAAGATTCACGGCTGAAAATGGTTGTCATATAATAGTATAACGGATGTTCTTTTTTATTCCAAGTTGGTTGGCATATTTGTGATATAAATTTTATCACGTGGTTGAAGTTTGAGGAAGTCACATTTTCGTTTATAAATAATGATTTAGCGTATATTTCTCGTTATACCTACAGGAAAAATAAATTTCTTATAATAGGCTTTGTAAAGTTAACCCTAAAACCCTTTATTTTATTGTCTTTTGGGTATATTATATGTGTAGGCGAATAGGTCAATGAAAACGGGATTACGTCTGATCGACTTGACATTCTATCGGAGCCTACCTACAGTATATCTAGTCAGGCCACACTCGTACAAAATTTTATACTCTCTTGGGGAATCGAAGAAAAGTCAGTGGGACGGGGACCATAAGTTTACAAAAATATCAGTCATCAAAATCTTTAGCTTCACATCCAAAGCCACTAAATACTCAATTTGTGAAGTTGCACTAAAAATCTAAGTGGTTTGTGAACTTAAAGTAAATGTTATGCTCTCAGTGGCTTACGTTTTCTGTTCAAAATCTTTTGTAGGAAATTATTTGAGTTATAATGCGACCGTGGATCGACTAGAAACGAGTAGGCTTTCATTCTATCGACGAGTATATTGTGTATTATGAGGTTAGTTTTATAGTGTCGATATTACTATGGTTTTGTCGATTTGATGGGTATAGGTCCAATGAAAAGGTATATGCAATATAGACTAGAGGACCTAAAAGAATTTGTAGTTCGACCAGAACATACGAGGACTTATAACCTTGTACATTATTTAAATTTCACTAATCTTTAGTATACACGCATTCTGATTTGCGTTTAAAATTGACACGTTTATGTATTGCGAGTCCAGTGCGCTAATATCGAAGTTTATAAGAATTACGTAAGGCTTAAGCGATACAAATAAGGATAATTATCGATTTTTTTTATTATGCCTCGCGAGTGTTCAAGCGGACTCATGCTGGTTTAGTGCTTATATTTTTTATATAATAAAACATCAGGGGACATTATAGCTAATCGATGCTACTGTTAGAAGGGACATTTTTTCTTCCAATCACAGTCCTCGCACGAGAGGCCAAATGTACTGTATATGTACCGATCATGAGTCTGACTGAGTCCACGTACAGTTTCGGAAGAATTCTAAGGGAAATAACGGGAATGAAATGTAGTACCCCATATTGGGGATTATTAGCCGAATTAGGAGTGTGGTCGGTCAAAGAAAAAATTGGATACGAGAAGATAATGCTAATGAACAATATATTAAACTCAAATGAGGATAGATTAATTAAAATGATAACCGAAGATCGGTTGAAAAATTCATACCCAGGATGTTGGGCAGAGGAAGTGGTAGAAATGTGTAAATTATATAAAGTAACATTAGAGAACTCGGAAATGATGAAAAAAAGTGAATGAATATTTACAGGAAGAACTAATAAAGAAGAAAACTAAAATTAAAAAAACTAAGATTTATTGATGAATTTAAAAGAAACTCATATATTGAAAATATGAAAGAAAAGGATAGGAAGATTATAATGGAAGTACGATTAAATATGGTAGAGGTAAAAGAAAACTATAAAGGAAAATATAAGGGCACGAAGTGTGAAGTACGCGGGAGAGTGATACGACAGAACACTCGTTTTATTGTGAAAAACTAAGAAACATAGTGGGGAGTTGATGGGAGTAGAGAATATAAATAAACCACAAAGTATCAAAAATTATATTGTAAAAATAATGGAAATTAGAAGACTACTCTGTTGACAGTTAAGGTTAAGTACATAGGAGTTAGTGTAGAGCAGTGGTTCTTAACCTTTTTACTACCATGCCCCCTCTAGGAATTGGTCCTTCCCTCCACGCCCCCCTTCAATCAAAATAACATTCTCAATAACTTCTCGATATTAGCCCATGCTCTCGTTAAGAGAATAACAAATACAATTAGAGAAATTCCTGTTTCTAGGGGGGGCGCGCCCCCCCGGTTAAGAACCACTGGACTGTAGAGGCTCTGCACCGGAAACGTGTGCTGATCCGCGGGATCAAGTGAGCATTTTCTGGAACCTGGAACCAGGGGAAAAAAGTTCGACTAGAAACATTTCTAAAAAGCATAAAAAAACTACTAATTAGTAATGATTGCGTTTTTTTTTTTGAAATTTTATTAGTCACCAAAAAAAAAAATATCCAAACAGAAACGGACAATTATCACTTTTGTTACGCATCTTAAAAATTTTGTTTCTAGGTGAACTTTTTTCTGAAACTACATAAAAAAAAAAAAAAAGGCTCACTGAATTTCTGGTTTAATACCTTGCATAAATTGTGGTGTTTTTTGGAGGTGGATTTTTTTAATCCCATTTTTCACTAGGTATATTTTTCAAAAGCAGACTTAAATTTAGCATCGTTTATACAAAAAGAGAACTGAAAAATCTGCTTTGTTAGTTACAACGTCGCATTCATATTTTTATCATTACGTCATATCATCGTTGCCTCGAGATTTTTCATGATGTCTGAGGAAATCAAATCTCGTATCGCGAGCGCCGCATTCGGTGTGACGTCGCATTTGTTTGCTAGTATCGTTCGCAACGTCAAATGCCAACTCAATAATTCTAAAATCCATATTTAAGATACGTACAATCCCATTAACCCGCATTGGATAAGCGAAACTTGGCAAATTTCTGTGAGCACTGCTCGGAGGTGGTGTGACAAAAATCCTGAAATCTTGAAAAAGCGTCACGCGACTTTCGTAACATCCCTTCGATTAAAAATTACAAAATACAATTCGAGTAAATTGTAGCAAATGATTAATAAGTTACGAGGTCAGACCAGCATTTAGTATTTAGTGTGGCAACATCCAGCACGAATGAAGGTATCACATCACATCGAGTCAACCAGAGTCTGTATGTAGCCTTTTCGTAAAATTTGCTTCGTATTTCGAGTGGACAATACTTTAGAGGTTCTGTAGGCTCGTTGGCTTCTCTTTTGAGACTCGTTTTTTAGTTATTTCTACATAATGCCGAATGGGGTTTAGATCAGGAATCTGGAAAGTTTAGCATTTGGACACATTCAATCTCCTCATCTTCTCTCGCCTCTCCAAACAGTGATTGCTGAAATAAAATTCTGTAGTACTGCCTCTTATTCCTTCTCCCATCAATTTTTTTTAAAATCACCCATTCCAGCTCATTTGAAGCAACCCCAAACCGTAATAGAACCACATGGTAATATTTCACAGTATTACTGAATACTGATATAAATTATATTTTTTCAAGGTTACGTCGTCTCGCAAACCAATACCTTTCATTCATTTACAAAATTTTTAGGTTTGGGCTTATCAGACACACACGGTATTCTTCCATTCATCACGCCAGTTTTGACTATTTATTTATTTATTTATTTATTTATTTCACAAATTTACGGCTTTGACAGCATCTTTTCCTTGCAGTCCACGTCCTCCGAGCTTTTTCACAGTGGACGTGCTTACAGCAACGTTATGGTTCTTCTGAATGGTTGCACGCACAGTTTCTGGATTTGTCTTAAAGCTACTTGCTAAGTGTGTGTGTGTGTGTGTGTGTGTGTGTGTGTGTTTGTGTGTGAGAAAAATATGGTCGGCACTCGATGTTGGGTCTTTTGGATATTTTGAACGCCATTGAAATTTCTTTGGTTATTGCCTTGTTTATGGAGGAATATTTGGGATCCTAATTCCTATCAACTATGTTACTTTGTGGTGCAAAGGATTATCATAAATTGACGTTTTCTCTCTTAGCAGATCTTACCTCGTATACATATTAAAACAAAGTAATAAAATCGTGTAGCAAATGTTAGGATCCTCTCAAACTTACCCAATTGCTGAAATTTATATAGGCTGCGCGAGAGACGCTTCACCTGGCTGCTGCGGGCTACGTCGTAGCCAATGTCGTAACACCGCTTCCCGTTGATCAGCGAAGTTAAGCGACATTGGGTCGGATAGTAGTAGTTGGATGGGAGACCGTCCTGCGTCTAGACTATGACCCGTGGTTCGGATTCCACGTAAAGCTGTGGGTCCCCTCCGTCATATGACCTTGGATGTTGCGAAGGAGGTTAAACAAAACCAATAATTATTATAACCTGGCTGCTGCACATTATACGAGTGTTAATACAGATACCGCAAATTCTGGGGAACCTAGGAGGCTTTCGCTCGAAAGAACTGTATATTGTATGTAAATGATATTTTGCGGGTTTATTTCATTCGTTCCGGCTACAGATAGGTTTGAATACATGAAAGAGACTGGACTCAGACTTGTTGTTGGTACAAAGTTATAATACTTGCGCTAGGCAGGTTATCGTGTGTATATATATATATATATATATGTAATATATTTGATAAACAAGGAAGTACTCTGTCCAGTAGGTAAACATCAGTGGCCGAACAACGCTGGAATGTCTTGCATTTGAACAAGACACAAATGTTGAAATGTAAGCGTGTCGCAAAATTTCTATAATGAAATGTCACATCAGAATATTGTGGCAAGTACAAACGCAAAAGGAAATGACTAATACAAACTCAGATTGGCACATAATAAATAACTTATATAAGAGTGTGGTGGATAGTAGTAAGTAGTAGGTAGTAGATATAGTAGGGTTATATAGTGAACGTACAGTATAGAGTAACATGCAGCCAAATAGTTTTAGGCTGGAAATGAGTTTTACTTTTGTACCTAATAATTGTTTGATGCATTGTTTAACATAATTATCTTGAAGGACATCACAATACATTAATTGTATACTAAATTGTATTGTATACAATACTACAACCACTGACGTGTTTTCTACATCTAAATTTAACATTTTGGCGCGCTGTGAAAACGCTGAGACATTCTCAATTTCTCACCTTTCAAGTGCAAACTACATTTAGCTCCCCTCAGTTTTAAGTAAATTATCGTGTGTATATATATATATATATATATATATATATATATATATTCTGGTACGGTCAGAATTATCGTGTATGGTCGTAAATTCCGTTTGGTGTGATTTATCAGTACAGTCATCAAATTCCCCTTTTGTCGCACCTTTTCGAGACATTACTCGGGATACAGTATAATAATTTTGCAGATACGATAATCGCGAATGCCTGTCTGACTTGTATCGTCGTATTATCGAGTTAAAAAAATTGGGTTTGGCTTTTTTTTTTTTTTTTTTTGCAGCTCGTCTGACCCTCGCGCCACGATCCAATAATGGCAATCCCTTTATGACGGTAAATTGAAGTTTGTAATCTTAATTATTGATTCTTATAAATGCGAGTTAGCTTTTACTGGTTTAGGAACCTAAAATGGTACAAGTAGGTTGCATTTTGTCAGAGCTGGGCAGTAACACGTTACAAGTAACAGCCGTTACGTAACGCGGTACTTTTTTAGTAACGGTAGCAGTAACGAAATTACATTTCAAATCAAGTAACTCTTTCAGTAACGACGTTACTTTTTTAGGGAAATACATTCGTTAGTCGTTACTCGTTACTTTTTAATCGTAGCTCGCAATTAGTTTCTTTCGATCCTCTCATTATTCATTACTCGTTAAAAATTTGTCCCTTCACTATGAGCGAGGTGTGCATGTTGGCCGTTGGCATGCTGGCAGCCTACCCCTATCCACCCTCTCCCCCTACACTGACAGCACTGTCAAAGTAAAAAGGCGAAGAACCCTGGAGCAGGGAGAGACCTAAGTTCAACAGAAGTTTCGTTATTCCTCTCATCTGGGCCTTCACAGCACGTTAGCTCTGCATCCTTCCCATCCACTAACTTTAAAAATGTTTATTAAACTTAACACTCCTATACCATCTAGTGCCGCTGTTGAGCGGGTTTTTTTCAGTAGGGAAAGGATATACTGCGTCCGAAACGAGGCTCGCTCTTAGATGCAACTTTTGAGGAGTTTGTTTTCTTAAAGGCCAATAAAGATCTTTTGAATAATAGTTCTTAAGTTTGTATATTTAGCTAATAAATTTCAATTATCATTGCCATGCACAATAACTCATTTGATTCATTTCTTTAGTATTTCATATTATTGTTTTGCAAAACTAAACTTTCCTGGTATATTCTAGCATTAGTAAATTAATATCAATAGTATGCTACATCCTGTTATGTTGCAATTCCTAGTAATAAATCTTGCAGTAATTTTGTTTCACTTTTTTTGAAAATATTATGCCTTATAAGTCATAACAACGCAATGAAGGCATGCACAGACTTCATAGCCTGTGCATTAACCAGTGGATACAAACCAACACATACTCGCACAAGCGAATGTAATAATATTTTATGTATATTTAAATTATAATATACCTATGCATATATATATATATATATATATATATATATATATATTTCATTAAAAGTAACGGTTTCGAGTAACGGTGCCGTTACTCGTTACTTTTTAAAAATGGTAACTAACGATAACGGCGTTACATTTAGACTGTAGTAACGGTAACGGCATTATGGTGTATGGGCTTATGATGTATACTTATGGGCTTGACAAACTTAAATGTATATTAACGTTGTATATGATATACCCATATATATATATATAGGGGGGGGGGTATTTCATATACAACGTTAATATATACCCATATATATATATATATATATATCCCCGCAAGGGGGTTCTAAGCTCGTGCTCTTTGT
>JAJOZX010005260.1:45000-97500 GCA_023014485.1 Bathynomus jamesi
GTATATATATATATATATAGTGAGCCTAAATTTATTATGAATAAGAGTATTTAAAAGGTAGTTTTTGTACGTTGAAGGTATATCGAAAATGGCCTAAAAAGCTTTCTTTAATCCTAGAAACTGTACTTTGGGAGGTTTTCCTAAATTATAGGTGATCCTTCTTGTCGAGAAAGGAACCTTTTCTTCAACTTCGTTGTGCTTTTTATTTACTGACGGCGTACTTTTCAAATACTTTTTTATTTATTTGTAAAGTACATTTAAGCTAATTCTTTTTTAAAGTAGACAGAATGGACTATATGTAGTGTGTACCCTTGAATTCGCGTTATAAGTGAGAATAATTTATTAACAAGATTGTCACATAAAGACAGAAGGTGTATTTTATTGTAAGTCGTCGCGTGAAAAATGGTTTTCTTTAAGTTTGATGTATTACGTAAACCTTTCTTTCATTGAGGGATACTTCCTCCGATTTGGCTTGCATTTGGGCAGCTTTTATTGCCCTCAATCCAATTTTTACTTCCTTTGTTTGATACTCCATAGTACGTCACAGAGCCGCACGGTTCTCTTTGGCATACGCGCTCGTGTCCGTCCATAATCCAATTACCAGAGCTGTGCGCGCTAATTCATAAATATAGCGCCGCTAACGCTAATGCAAATAAATTCTAGGCTGACGCTAACAGTTTTTAAAATTAGTGGCGTTAACGCTAACGCTAATTTTTATGAAATGTATAGCCAAGTACTATTTTTTAATAATAATAATGCATTTGTATATATTTATACGCGTTCGCTATTTATTATCTTTTATAGTGTCAAATGGGAACAAAATTATATCTTTAAAATGATTATTGGGTATTCAAGATAATTGCCTAATTTGATATTTATAATTAAACTTATTTATTGGAAAGACATTGTCCTCCTTTACATACTCAGTTCAGGAAACTGTTTATTATTCTACATTCTGCATTCAGCATTGTGCGCAAAAAGCAACGTAATATAGAGAATATCATTCTAAGACTATTCATTTTAATTTATATTAGCGCTTAGCGCCTAACATTGCCTAAAAATGTAGCGGCGCTATCTGTTCCGCTAACTATTTTGAAAAATAGCGCCGCTAATGGACGCACTAATAATAATAATAATTAAGTAGCGTCGCTAATTAGCGCCGCTAGGCACAGCTCTGCCAATTACTCTCGTAACCAACGTAATTTCTCTTCGGCGCCACCCGCAGACGAGTACGCGGGTCTCGAGCAGTTCCGCGGCTTTCTCTCCCCCGTTCACGTATGATCATGCACCCGAACCCTTTATGAATTATATTATAGGCCTACAAGAAAAAACAAACGGTGAATACATATAATGAACAAATGCTTTCGTATTTATTTTCTAATACTTTCTCATAAATAGATTCATATTAGCTACATTCATTCACTAATTTTTTCTTAACAATACACGTAATATATATATAAAAAAAGTTGAAACGTGGTCATTTATAGTGAAACAGGTTGAGTTTCTTCTTAGTTTACAAAAATGGTTCTTAATCCCTGGGTCGCCAAGCCATTTTGATTGGGTCATTAAGTTGGCATTTATCATTTATTTATTATCTCTAATCGTTTACCATTATTTATTTTATTATCTATTACGAGTGAACTGTTTGAAGGCATGGGTCACCGAGCTAATCCCGCGACCAGAATTTGGGTCGCAACCTAAAAAGGTTAAGAATCACTGGTTAACGCGGAAGTGAATGTAAAATGTGGAGGATAATTCGCCTCAGTTATCCAAGTTTGGTGTATGTAGGCCTATAAACATTATTATTTTAATAATGCTAAAATTCGGTACGAATAAAGAGTATAGAACCTAAAATTTAAACGAGATAATTTAACGTGCTTTAAACTGTTTTTAAAACTCTTTAAATAAAAAAAAAAAAAATTCATATCTCTGTAATAATAGTGATTTATAAAACTCGATACACAGTTTGTCTTATCACATAATATGCAAACCCAAATTATCTTCATGAAAAAAACAAAGGAATCTGGACAGTGTTTTGTTGAAATGTCACTTCACAAAGATTATATAAATTGATTTCAGAACGTAATAAATGATTTCTTACAATTAAAGAAGAAAGAATTGTTTAATTTTATAGTAAGTTACCAATTGTATAGTTTTAGTCTCGAGAATATGTTTGGTTTGTGCGTTTGCGCGCGCGTGTGTGTGTGTGTGTGTGTGTGTGTGTGTGTGTGAAGAAAATGCCATTTTGTTTTGTATCAATACTTCATATAATGCGAAATCGTATATATTAAACGAGTGTTTTATTAACAGCTCCAAACAAAATTGTTTTAAAGAACAGTAACGAATATAATAATGAATGATGAAATGAGGAATAATAGAAAACGACGAAATTATTGTAAATACAAACATAGGGAAAGTTAATGTACGAGTAGATTAAGAGTCAAATAAAAGCGAAGTATATAGGGTGTCCCCTAAGTCCGGTTTCGTAGGAAAATTTATTTTAAATTAAAATTACAGAAGTAATGCATTAGAACTAAAACAAATGTTCAAATTGATGTCTTGTTTTGGGACCTTTTTTTTTGTTGCGGGTAGAAGAACACGCAATGGCTAATATGCAAGCGAGTTACATTCGTAAGGAAAAGCCCTCCGGAGGCCTTTTCCTCAGGAGTGTAAATTTGAACATTTGTTTTAGTTCTAATGTATTTGTGAAAATGAACAAAGAATAATTCTTATATTCGTATACTCTTTATATTCGTATACTCTTTATATTCGTATACTCTTTATATTCGTATAATCTTTATATTCGTATAATCTTTATATTCATATTCATTTTTACATATAGAGTCCAAATTCGCATAACCCTGACACGAGTTTGGATAAATTTTTGATTTCCTTTCTATTTTATTTTTGCTGAATAATTGATGAATTATTTCTTTTTAATTTACTTAATCATTTTTTTTTAGATTTAGCTTTTCAAAATGTAATGTAATGTTAAATTCTGCAATGTTCATTTTCTTTCTACATTCTCTCTCCGTTGTAAAAGATGCAGTTATGTCTTGCTTAACATTTAATTGTAAATTTTAGGCATTTAATTTTTGCTCATATGCGTGTTTAATTGTAATTCATAATAAAATGCATATTTCGATTTCCCCTTTTAGTTAACTCGGCAGATCATGATAACATCAGATCTGTCAATATGCGGTTTAAAATAAAAGTATGGCTTCATCTTCAAATATCTTGCTTATCTGTTTAGTAGACATTGCTACAGCTAAAATATTTACCTTATCTTCAAATATTTTGCAAAATAATTCAGTCTATTGATAATAAAAAAACAAAACGGGTCAACATTAAATAATAATGATGTCACCAAAAATTCAATATAAATAGTCAATTTTTCAAATTATTATTATTCTGATTGTCTGATCTGACTTAGAGGTTGAGCAATGAGCTCTCCGATTCACTACAAGAAGAAATCGGAGAGTAGTATAAGAGAAACTACCGCGATTCCCTAGTCCTAATACGGTACCAGCTACTCCAGAGTAACAAATCCGTTGCTGCCACCTAACTAGAAGCCCCGTCAACTTCGAACCGGCCAAGGCCATAGACGGAGGGGTTAATATATTACTTTTATAACTTTAATTTAAAATAAATTTTCCTACGAGATCAATCTTACGGGACGGGACCCCTGTATAGAAAGGAAATAGAAATAAATTTGAATAATAAAATAGAATATGTACTTCTCGGTGGAATAGAAGCCAAGTAAAATCTAAATGAAATGTACGGAATAAGAGGATAGTAAGTAGTAGTAGTAGTAGTATAGAGAAGCGAGATAGAAAGGACTATGAAGCAAAGTGGAAAGTAGTGGATAGAAAGATAGAAAGGAAATAGCGACGTACGCGAGAAAACTGTTAGTGTAATAAAATCCTCGAAATGAAAACGATAAAATATTTGCCAAAACAAAATAGAAACGAAACGGAATATAGAAGTGAAATTAGAGAAGATAACGGCTACACGAATGGATTAAAAATAAAATAAAAAATGTTTAATAAAAATTGTATAAAATGAATAAAAGAAGAATAGAAAAGAAAATTGAACAATATGGAAGTGAAATCGAAGCTAACGTGAAGCCATTTTGCGTGTGTAAAATCTATTAAAGAGAATAAGTAAAGAGGGTAAATGTATCGCTTGAGAGCAGGCGAATCGATCCATTAATGAATTACAATATCACTGACGCTAACACTACTTACATTCTCCTCGGCAACAACAATAACTAATAATTGTATCGCTACAAAACTATTTGCGGTTAAGTGTGGTTCTAGAATTCTAAAGTGATTATATATATATATATATATATTATATATTATAATATATATATATATATATATATATATATCAGTGGCGGATGGTGACTGTGTGAATTGGTTGTGCGGAATATCGTGTGGAGTAAAATTAATAACTGAAATTCATGTTAACTTAGTTATTAATAAATCTTAATAATAATATGGTAAGCAGACGCAGTCCACCTTGTCAATATTACACTAAACACTTGGATAATTTAGGTGAATTGTAAAAAAATCTAACGCCAATTTCCTACGGGCTCCTTTAAGCATCGAACTTATTTACACACAAACTCAGTCTTCTTTTTGGATATATATATACACACACACAAACAATTCGTGCTAAACTGTTTCGTGAATAGAAGCAATATGAGAAGAGGCAAGTAGTAAGTTGTAATTGAAATAAAGTGCTCTCTCATAAAATAAAATCCTTATAGGGAATTAGCTTGCATATGGTGTAAAATTTAAGTTGTTAGTGGTATTATCACAGTTTCAAGATTATGGTTAAATGTTTGTTCAAATCTTTTAAAGCCACTTAGTGCATGTTTTTAAACCTGACTAATCCCGGCTAAGACGCCATTTTGTTACAAACAATAAACAGAGATTAAATTGAATGTATTCTTTATGAAGGCATGCATTTTTTCTTTGACTTCACAGAATACACACTGCCCGTTGAGAAAACCAAACTTTTTCCCGCGATTGAGGCATGCCACGACTCTCAGAGGTCAACAGAGGTCGTCCCTTGGGCATGTTGGATGCAGGCATGTCTGCTGTCCAAGTTGCACAACGAATGCATGTGCATCCCAGCACAATCTCTAGGCTCGTTAGACGGTACAATGCCACAGGAAGTGTTCAGGACCTGCCAAGACGTGGGCGACCTCGTGTGACGACCCAACGCCAGGATCGCCACATTGTACTGCAGCACCTGCGTCATCGGCAGCGGAATGCTCGTCAGACAGCCAGAGACACACCTGGTATCCACAACAACAGAATTAGTGACCAGACCGTCAGAAACCGACTCCGTAATGCAGGACTCCGATCCCGCAGGCCTTACAGAGGTCCTTTTCTCACTGATGCAAGAAGGCAACGACGCCTGCAATGGGCCTATTAGCACCGTGACCTATCGTGGGCCTATCAGCTCTGACTGACCAGCGCTACAGGGATGAGATTCTTCACCCACATGTTCTTCCATTCATGAGGCAACATCCAGAATTGGTGCTCCTGCAACAGGACAATGCCAGACCTCATGCAGCCAGGATAGTGCAGGCGTACCTGCAGGGACAACAAGTGCAGACCTTACCATGGCCAGCCTTCAGCCCAGACATGTCACCGATAGAGCACGCATGGGATGAACTTGAACGGCGAGTTCGCAGATGTCAGCATCAGCCGCAGAACATCAGGGAACTGACCAATGCAATTATTGAAGAGTGGAGGGCCATCCCTGTTGCTTTCCTGCAGAGACTGTTTAGGTCGATGAGGGCCAGACTCCAAGCCTGCATTGTGGCTAGGGGTGGCCATACGCGTTATTGACTGTTTCTTATGTTAAAGAATCATTTACTATATACTGAGTCCTCATGTTTATTAATGAATCTCAAAAATTGCGTTTTTTTTTGACCAGTATACACACACACACACACACACACACACACAGGGTGTTTGAAAACTTTCTGTACAAATTGTAATGGGGGATAGGCAACACCAAGACAAACCCTTTTCGTCTATAAGTGTATGTCCGCTGACGTCACCATTCGGCGCGAGAGGGCGCCGCTGCAATTGGCTAAAAGGTGAAGTGGGCTAGACTCGCGCTTGCCGCGGGCATTCTTAAATCGGACGTAGTACGCGTAACATGGAGCGCTTCACGACTGCTGAGATGGCTGACATGCATATGGTGTATGGGGCTGCCAATGGAAACGGAAGAGCTGCTGTGAGGTTGTACCGACAGCGCTTCCCAAACAGACGTGTGCCAAACCACCAAACGTTTGCGCATTTGCATCGGCGACTGCGAGAAACTGGAACATTCCACGCAAACATGCATGACACTGGTTGGGAGAGAAAGGTGCGCACTCCTGACATGGAAGAAGAAATCCTACGGCGATTTGAGGACAATCCAAGCGCAAGCACGCGAGGTGTTGCACGTATCCTCGGTGTGAACCACGACCTGGTCTGGAGAGTGTTGCACGAGCAGCAGTTACATCCGTTTCATCGTCAGAGAGTCCAGGCATTACAACCTCGGGATTACCCTCTTCGTGTGGAATTCGCACGCTGGTTTCTGCAGCAGACAGCGGTGCAGCCTAATTTTCCGGCTTATGTGCTGTTCTCAGATGAGGCCTGTTTCACACGTGAGGGTGTGTTTAACATGCACAATTCTCACGTGTGGGCGCACGCAAATCCACATGCTACACGGGTGCATGCTCATCAAGAACGGTTCGCCGTCAATGTTTGGGCGGGTATCGTCCATGGCAAGTTGCTGCTCGTGCAACACTCTCCAGACCAGGTCGTGGTTCACACCGAGGATACGTGCAACACCTCGCGTGCTTGCGCTTGGATTGTCCTCAAATCACCGTAGGATTTCTTCTTCCATGTCAGGAGTGCGCACGTTTCTCTCCCGACCAGTGTCACGCATGTTTGCGTGGAATGTTCCAGTTTCTCGCAGTCGCCGATGCAAATGCGCAAACGTTTGGTAGTTTGGCACACCTGTTTGGGAAGCGCTGTCGGTACAACCTCACAGCAGCTCTTCCGTTTCCATTGGCAGCCCCATACACCATATGCATGTCAGCCATCTCAGCAGTCGTGAAGCGCTCCATGTTACGCGTACTACATCCGATTTAAGAATGCCCGCGGCAAGCGCGAGTCTAGTCCACTTCACCTTTTAGCCAATTGCAGCGGCGCCCCCTCGCGCCGAATGGTGACGTCAGCGGACATACACTTATAGACGAAAAGGGTTTGTCTTGGTGTTGCCTATCCCCATTACAATTTGTACAGAAAGTTTTCAAACACCCTGTATATACACGTTAGTATGTGTACTCACTGACTTCGGTTTTGACTGTAAGGTATAATATAATGACCTGACCTGACTTAAACTAAGTCAAAAGCCGAAATCACTCAATACGAGTACTGACTGATTTCGGCTTTTGACTGACATTTATACATGATTTTCCTCATCTAATCGATTGTATGTTTATTCTTACAGAATCACTGCAGGATGCGTTAAAAAAAATTCAAATATGTTGGTGAGATGGTGTGTGTGTGTTTTCCAACGTTTCCAAAATTTCTCAGGAATTTTTTTTCTGTGCAAAATGCTGAGTATTTTATTTCTTTATTTTGGGCCAGGGGTGGTGATGAGGAAGAAGAGAACCGCCTTGCTTTTTTGTTTATTCCTCTCTCTGAGTGGTCTGTGGCCGAGTGAAATTCTCTCTCTCTCTCTCTCTCCTCTCTCTCCTCTCTCTCTCTCTCTCTCTCTCTCTCTCTCTCTCTCTCTCTCTCTCTGGCAGGGAGGGAGCGGAGGGTGGGGAGAGAGTCTTCTACTTTTCTATCCAGTTTTCTACTACTGCTAGGATAGTTGAAAGAAAAATAAACTTTCACAAAATTTTCCCTGGCACCCGTTGCCATTGGTACCTCCTCGGTATGGGCCGCAAGGCCTTTTGAGGTACTTCTTTTCCTTTAACTTGTAACTCTCTCTCTCTCTCTCTCTCTCTCTCTCTCTCTCTCTCTCTCTCTATATATATATATATATATATATATGTGTGTGTGTGTGTGTGTGTGTGTGTGTGTGTGTAAAAATGAACAATGAATAATTCCTATATAATCAATATTAATTTTACATGTAAAACCAAAATCGCCTGAGCGAGTTTGGATAGAATTTCGATTTTTGCTTTCTATTTTTTTTTTTCAATGTCACAACCATGCGTACGCATGGAGGCATAGAAGGCAAAAATTATGCAAAATATTGAGCTTTAAAAAGGATACCGTGAAATAAAAGTTTACTTACGACTAGTGATGTTAAAAAATGTTTTTTTTTTTTTTTTTTTTTTTTAATAATAATAATAATAATAATAATAGATATTGCCAATTTAATTATAAGGTATACTTTTGCAATGATATATATTATAAAAATAAATAAATAAATAATAAAATAGGCCATATGGTACCAGTATAGAATGTCCTTTTCAGCCTATTTACAGAAAAAGCTGGCCTCTTTCTTGCACTGAAAGTCTTGTTATCTTGAGATCCGTTAAACTTGCGAGAACACTGGCTGGGAGCTGACTGCCCATTGTCCAACCTTTCCAGGACTCCCATCCATGCCTCGGATTTTGAATCTCCCCCTTAACTATCCTTTAGAAACGCGATGACATATTTTACCCCCGAGACCATCCATATATATACATACACATACACCCATATACATATATACCAATATATACATAAATACTTATATACACATATTTGTATCTATTGTATACCCCCATACACACGCATACATCCAGAATTCCAGATACATACGCACGCATACTCACATATATACCTACACAAACTCATACAACTCTATTTCGCCCTTTCATTACCTCCGAGATCATTTAGCACATACAGTAATATCCATACAGCCAAAAGAAACCGATTAAGCACAGACAGATCAGCAAAGCTAGTATTTATATCCAAAAATGCAAAATTCCAAGAAAGTGAAGTAAAACATGGTGCTACATTGGCTTCGTCAACATCCAAATCTGCAATAAATACCAGTACCTGTGATATTGAAACTATTTGCTTTAATCAATCTAGTGATAATGATTCTTCAATGGAAATAGAATCAGATAATGAAAGTTAAACAACATTAGGTTAACACAAAGGTTAAAGAAAGAGATGAATATTTATTTATTTATTTTTTATTTTTTATTTTTTTTATTTGGAATATATATATATATACATACACACACTGGTATTCTTGCCAATCACAATTATATATATTGTTTTATACCAGTATTATGTATTTTTTATGTATATTATACCAGTACCTGTGATATTGAAACTAGCATATATGCTCTACCCAATCTAGTGATGATTCTTCCATGGAAATGAAGGTTGAACAACATTAGGTTAACAAAAAGGTTCAAAAAAAGGTGAATATTTTTTTTTCTATTGGAATATATATACTGGTACTCTTGCCAATCACAATTATATACAGGGTGTCCGAGAATTATCTGTACAATTTTTGGCTGTTATTAAAAGTCAACCATGAAGTGTAGAAATTCCAGTGTTGTCCCATTTTACAGAGAATTTCATTAAGTTTTTTCTGATACCAAGTTTTGACAAGTTTTTTAGAAATTCCAGTGTGTCCGAACATTATCTGTACCATTTCATCTTTTAATAAAATTCTTGATAACACACGTAAAATTCTTAAACAAGATTATTTAGAATCCGTATTTTCAAAAGTTTCTTTTATTAAAGTAACATTGTTACAAACATTCGATATGTGCACCATTAGTGATTTGCAAAACATCCAATCGATACTCTAAATGTTGCCATGTACGCTGCAGCATATCCACATCAATTCGCTCAATAGCAGCTGTGATTCTTGCTTTTAAATCATCAATGCTGTCACCCGCGTACATTTCTAAAAAACTTGTCAAAACGTGGTATCAGAAAAAACTTAATGATGTTCTCTGTAAAATGGGACAACACTGGAATTTCTACACTTCATGGTTGACTGTTAATAACAGCCAAAAATTGCACAGATAATTCTCGGACACCCTGTATATTGTTTGAAACGAGGAAGAATGTTTTATGTTCTAGTTAAAAAATATATATACATATAAAAAATGAGGGTTTGTTTTTCCTTTCTATTATATACTTTTTGTGTGATTCAGTTTTTCTAAAAGATGACTATATATACTAGGTATAACCGTATAAGCATGGTAGTATAGTAAATTATAGGTAATACTAATATACTTATTAGATTAAAGGAAGAAAAATATGGAATAAGTTTAAAACAATAAAAAACAAAAAAAACGGACTATCTTCATTTTAAACAAAAAAAACGACAATAAAAAACGACTCGCATCACTACTTACGACATCAGAACTTGACTTTTCTTGCCTTTCTTTCAGCAAATTCATTAATTAAATCGTCCAAGTTAATATTTGTAGCTTTCTTGTTTTCAATTGATATAATTGAGAGTCCACTTAATCTTTTTTCATTCATAGAATTTCGAAGATAGTTCTTTATTAGTTTAAGTTTTGAAAACGATCTCTCTGCACTTGAAACTGTCACAGGAATTGTGAGGAACAATGTTATGGCAGTCACAACTTTGGGAAAAGTTGAGCGCAAAGTACTGTTGTCTTTAATTAAAAATGAATATAGCTCATGGATTGTCGTCATTTTTTCAATGTGTTTTTAAGCACATTCGAAAAGAGAGTAATTGACTTGGAAATCCAGAGGAAATATAATTTTTATATTTATTTACTAGCTTTGTTGCTGTCTGAAATAACTTCTGATCACTTGTTGAAACGGCCCTGGCCCCGGGGCACTGCCCCGCCTGCCCCTAACTAGCTCCGCCCCTGGTTCGTTGTGAGAAGCAAATGTCCCTTAACTGTCTCTCTAATTCGTCTCCTTTAATTTCTCCCAATAATGACTTACACTGTACGTATGAAATAATTTGAATAACTATAACGTCATAAAGTAACTTAATTCCCTTCACGTTTTCCATACCTTGAATACTGAATCACGTATTTAGTATGTGGATATCTTTCATATTCAATGTATGGTAAATTCTTTAATAATAATAAAAACTTCATTCTCTATAAGTCATTATTTATATGTTGTCCTGTCTGGTGTTATGTAGTATAAATATTATTCGACCATATTCATCCATACGTCCATACCTTACCTTGACCGTTATCCTTTATTAATTTTATTACTTATTCATTCTCCTACCTATTGTCTACTGATGTCCTATCAACCTATCAGTCCATGTTTACTCGTCTATATTACGCACAACCTATTGTGTTACGTACCAATATGTGTACAATAGTTTGTGCATGCGTACATGTCTCCTAATGATCATAATTACGTACATAGTTACGTACATGTAAATACGTCCACATGTATTCATTTTACTTTTTCTTTTAATTATTTCACTCCTCGCAAGATATTCATAAATGCTTATGCAAATGGTTAAATTCTGCTAACCACCGCGGAAGTAAACGCTTCTGAAATAAAAATAAATCTCGCTATAATGCAAATTTATAAAACAATTATCACGTATGATAGATATATATATATATATATATATATATATATATATATATATATATATATATATACACAGGGTGTACATAAAGTTAGGATCTATTTTTGTGAAGCACTTGGAAATTATATGGAATTCAATGATAAAATGATAAAGTGGTAACATTTATTAAATAATTAAGAGTAGGATTCGACGTGACGCCCATCAGTATCCCTGCACAGCTCAAATCGTTCCGCAGCATTTCTAAACACATTCTGGAGCATTTGCGGGGTTATGTTATCTGCAGCAGTTCGTATACGTGTACGTAAGTTTTCAAGATTCGTAATCTTCGTCTGATAGACGTGCGATTCGATAAAGCCCCATGCAAAGAAATCTAAAGGGGTTAAATCTGGTGATCTCGCTGGCCAAGGTCTGTTGCTTCCGCGTCCGATCCAGCGATTTGGAAAACGTCCATTTAGATAATCCTGAACAATTTTGGCATAGTGACAAGGAGGAGCATCATGTTGATAGACGACGGTACTAACAATCCTATCCCCGTCGTCTATCAACATGATGGTGCTCCTTGTCACTATGCCAAAATTGTTCAGGATTATCTAAATGGACGTTTTCCAAATCGCTGGATCGGACGCGGAAGCAACTTAAGACCTTGGCCAGCGAGATCACCAGATTTAACCCCTTTAGATTTCTTTGCATGGGGCTTTATCAAATCGCACGTCTATCAGACGAAGATTACGAGTCTTGAAAACTTACGTACACGTATACGAACTGCTGCAGATAACATAACCCCGCAAATGCTCCAGAATGTGTTTAGAAATGCTGCGGAACGATTTGAGATGTGCAGGGATACAGAGCCACATTAAACTTTGATCTACCCGTAACTCGATACAGTTTTGCCAGTGTACCTAACTCTGTGAGGCTGCCAAAAGATTAATGGCTACATGGGCTAAATTCATTGCGGGAGACATATCAATTACTTTGGTACAGTGTCCTAAACTCTAAATTTGTCTGATGAGTCAACCACGCATTATGACGTCATCATTTTTTTCTATCCCACTACCAGACACAGACACAAAATCGGCAAGGTAATACTAGCTTGCCGATTTGTGTCGCATGGGAAACATAGAATATGACTCATCATGGAGAAATGAAAAATTTGAAATTTTTGTTTTATTTCTTTATTGTTTTATACCATACAGCTTAACATAAAATACAATTCGATTAACATATGTAAATGCATACTCATTTTTTTGAGATCCGTCAGGTGTATATTTACCAACATAAATACGACCTAATGGTTTAGCTAAATCATTTGTAGATATCTTAATTAAACTATGAGGGAATTGAGCAGTGACTTGGTCACCTAATTCACATACTTGTTTCAATCTACGATACATTCTAAACTCTTTAAAAGGTGAGTACCACTTTGTTCTTGGATGATGCATTACTTGCTCTGCACTATGAGAGGAGTCAAGATTAGGTTCAAACAAAACACAATGTGGAACAATTAAATATGGAGATGGTGATATCCCTACATTAGGTCCCTCTATCCTTTCCCTACTCTCCTTCTTACGACTAAATGAATCTTCATAATTAATAACATATCCAGACATATTCAGTTCTGGAATACTATGAAATGATACACCTGTTACTTGATGATAATTAAATTTTAAAATGGTAGATTTAGCCTCATTAGTTAAAAGATCCAAACACAAGGTATAATATCCATCTGCATTAACATCAAAAGTATTTTTAGACAAATAAACAAATTTCATTGAAGCTGTAAATATCTTCTCCTTAGTACGCCTTCTAACAATCGTTCGACGAAAAGTCCGAACAAACTTCCTTCTTCGATTATGATGACGAAAGTAACCACGACGATACATCTTGAACAGTAAATAATACACGTCAATCCGAAGCAATTGCAATGAAGAGAATGAAGTTTAAACAATTTGTGGGTCTATTTATAGATTCTGTTTACGTCATGTTATGACACGAATCCTATCCCCTTAGAATCCACCAGATGGAACCCTTGTCACTATGCCAAAATTGTTCAGGATTATCTAAATGGACGTTTTCCAAATCGCTGGATCGGACGCGGAAGCAACTTAAGACCTTGGCCAGCGAGATCACCAGATTTAACCTCTTTAGATTTCTTTGCATGGGGCTTTATCAAATCGCACGTCTATCAGACGAAGATTACGAGTCTTGAAAACTTGCGTACACGTATACGAACTGCTGCAGATAACATAACCCCGCAAATGCTCCAGAATGTGTTTAGAAATGCTGCGGAACGATTTGAGCTGTGCAGGGATACTGATGGGCGTCACGTCGAATCCTACTCTTAATTATTTAATAAATATTACCACTTTATCATTTTATGATTGAATTCCATATAATTTCCAAGTGCTTCACAAAAATAGATCCTGACTTTATGTACACCCGTTTTGGCTGTTATTAAAAGTCAACCATGAAGTGTAGAAATTCCATTGTTGTCCCATTTTACAGAGAATCTAATTAAGTTTTTTCTGATACCAAGTTTTGACAAGTTTTTTAGAAATTCCAGTGTGTCCGAACATTATCTGTACAATTTCATCTTTTAATAAAATTCTTGATAACACACGTAAAATTCTTAAACAAGATTATTTAGAATCTGTATTTTCAAAAGTTTCTTTTATTAAAGTACGTTGTTACAAACATTCGATATGTGCACCATTAGTGATTCGCAAAACTCCAATCGATACTCCAAATGTTGCCATGTACGCTGCAGCATATCCACATCAATTCGCTCAATAGCAGCTGTGATTCTTGCTTTTAAATCATCAATGTCTGTCACCCGCGTACATTTCTAAAAAACTTGTCAAAACGTGGTATCAGAAAAAACTTAATGAGATTCTCTGTAAAATGGGGACAACACTGGAATTTCTACACTTCATGGTTGACTTTTAATAACAGCCAAAAATTGTACAGATAATTCTCGGACACCCGGTATGTTATATATATATATATATAGATATATATATTATATATATATTATGTATATATATACACACACACATACTGTAAATAATGATGATAATTTATAATGTAATTAATGTACTTTAATGGAATTGTAATTAACAATAATAAGTGAATATGAATTGATTGGTAATTATAATCATAATTGTAATAAACCAAAATTACACCGTACTCAGTGATGTACTTAGATTGTATTAAATGTCCGACACGACATTGTGTCGCCATGTAGGAATATACACTCAGCGATATTATTATTTTATTTATTTTTTTTTTTCGTTCGTTGGAATAAATTTTGGAGTTGCTTCCTGTTTTGCCAAATAATTGGTGACTTATTCTTTTCAAAATTCTTAATAATTTTTTAGCTTTAAATACATCCTCTCTTCGTTATAAAAGATGAAGTCATGTCTTGCCTTAAACTAAATTTTTTCCCATATGCATATCTTAATATAAGAGTGCATGATTCAGTTTCCGTTCTAATTAACTCGGCGGGTCAGGAAAAACAGCAGATCTAAAAATATGCGGATTAAGCTAAAAATATGACTTCCTCTTCCTATATCATGTTTATCTGTTTAGCCATTGTCATAACAAAAAATTTACTTTATTTTCAAACATTGTGCAAAAATAATGCAGCCTCTTCAACATTTAATGATGATGTTAGTAGAATCGAGGTATATAAACCCCAGTAAATTCTTCCATGTTCATTTAGAGGTCAATTCAGAGGCTGAGCACTACCTGTACATTTTAGCAGTAAATTACAGTAAGAAATAGTCTCTATCTTCTCCTTCGAGCCTCGCTCTCTTCAGAGAACTTACTCATTAAACTTCCCCGATACGTTATAAGAAGAATCCGGGAATCTTCAGAGAATTTAGTAAGCCTCCCTGAATCCTACGAGCCACTATAAAAGAACTCGGAGAGTAATATAGAAGAAAACTACTGCAAGTAACACATCCGTTGCTGCCACCTAACTAGAACCCCCGTCGACTTCGAACCAACCCAACCCAGGCCATGCCATAGACCGAGGGGTTAACATATATATATATAATATATATATATATATGTGTGTGGTGTGTGTGTGTGTGTGTGTGTGTGTCAGTTGGTGTCATTAAAATAATTCCTTAAGTCTGATTATGATAATTATTAATTCTTGTCAATATTTTTAATTTTAATAAAGATGAAGTAAATTTTGTGTCGTCAGATTAAGTTAATTAGATAAATTTAAGCTTCATCTTATTATATGGTGTGCTATTAATGTTTTTGTTTTCGCAGTATTATAATTACTATATATTTTGAATAGTACATATATGTTCAGTTTATTCCATATTGCTATCGTTGTAGTTAAAATTTTACATTCAGTACCTAATAATTTATAGGAAAATCATAATTATCTTGAGGGAGTTAAAGAATTTATTTAAATGGAAGATTTATTATATTGTACTTTTAGAAATTTAAAGTTTAATTTTTTTTCATATGGTTTTAACCAATTTATAAAACTTAAAATGTCTCGAATTGTCACAGAACTTTTGTTTCTGCAAAAATTCGACAAATATCCGCAAAGGATTTTGTCATTGACCCGTCATGGATCTGGAATCGAAAGATAGAACCTTCAATAAAATTTATAATTTATGCAGTTCTTATAACTTAGAATACGGAGAAATTATAAGTAAAAGTTATGACAGTCTATTAACAGTCTCTCCATGCTTCGCGTAGGACGGCTATGGTACGCATGATATCTGATCTTTCTGCCATCTCTAACTGAGGCGGAGAAAACCTTGTGGCTTTCGATACTTCAAAAACTCCGTTTCTCCATCTGTCTACTCGTCACAATCTTCCACACGGTTATCCCCTTACCTTTCAACAGCACACAACTCAAACCTTCCTCTTCTCTTAACATTCATGGCGTTCCCTTTTCTCGTGATCTTTCCAGGGAAGATCACGTATACTCTTTCCAAAACAGCTTCTAAGAGATTGGGTGTGCTGTACCGGCTCCGCAGTTCCTTGAGCCCCCGTCAGTTGCTCTCTCTACATGGGTCTTGTCCGCCCCTGAATGGAGTACGCTTCTCGTGTGTGGGGTGGCTCAACCCACACAGCCCTACTTGCCCGGATGGAATGAAAGGGTTTTCGTTTCATCAATTCCCCGCCTCTTAGGGGCCATTAAAAAACCAAATGGTCCTTAAAAGGGGGGAGGGGTTCCTTATTTGACCACCAAGGGCCACATGGGGGAGGGGGTCTCGACGTTTAACCACGTGACCAATACTAAGCATTAAAATATCCTGTTTGTAATAGTTTATCATAATATATATATAATGTTTTATTTCGTAAACTCTAGAAAATTGCAGAAGACTCGAATCTTTCTAAACAAAAATTCGGTGTACCTTTATTTCTGAAAATTCTTGGAGATTCAAATCTTTAACGTTCATGAAACGCAAATTCGCCATACTTTTAATTTGAATTATTTTTAATTTGCCTTTTAATTTACATAAGATTAAGAAGGGGTGGGGGTGACATCGGAAGACCACGTGGTCTTGGAAGGGGGGGCGTTAAGTCATTGGTTACAAATGACCACAAGCGGGGGGACGGGTTTGAAAATCACCCGAAAAAGGACCCCGTAGTTTTTGAATGACCCCTTACTCCCTATCTTCAATCCCTCTCTTTTCGCCGCAATGTTGCTTCACTCTCTTTACCATCGCTATTATAACGGACACTGCTTTTCTGAACACAATGTGTGTCTCCTCCTTTAAGGAGTGCACGCAGTACCAGACTTTCGACACATTTCCGTTCCTTTTCTGTCCAACACTAATGCAAGGGTTAATCGGTATTTTCAATCTTTCATCTACTCAACCGGTCAACTCTGGAACAATCCACCTTCCCATATCTATGACCTCCAATCTTCCAAACGCAGTGTCCAGGCATCTCGAAAACATTGGACCTTGATTTTGGCTTGCTTCTTCTATTGGGGTGGTGTTTTTTGCGGGTATTCGCCCTTGTCCCCTGCTTCCTGCATCAAAAAAATTACTCTTATTTTTGTTGTAGAATATTACTACTACTACTGCCGTTCATCGACGTGAACTACAGGGTGTCCCACAAGTCCGGCATCATAGGAGAAATTAATATTTTTCTATTTCTACAAACCATAATTCATATTTTTCTCTTTCTACAGGCCATAATGTCTGTGAGCAAGGAAGAACGAATCCAGATAATTCTACTCATAGGAAATCGGAGTCAAAGAGAGGCCGCTGCTGAATTTAACAGACTGCATCCAGACCGCGAGCCAATAAACAGAGTTGTGTTAGCAGACTTGTTGCAAAGTTTAAGGAAACAGGATCCATAGCGACTGCTATCCTGGCTAATTTTAACAGAAGTCCCAATAAGTCTCTTCGGCGATTGTCCGCCGAGACAGGAGTGTCGAAAAGTAGCATCCATCGCATTCTTCAGGCTCACAAATGGCATCCATATAAACTTCAGATCCTACAGAAATTAAGCGAAGATGATCCCGACCGGCGGATGGGATTTTGTGAATGGGCCACGGAAGAATATGCTCGGGATGCCAATTTCCCGTCCACTATTCTGTTCAGTGACGAGGCTGTTTTTTATGGAAATGGTGAGGTAAATCGACAGAACACCCGCTACTGGTCTCAAAACAACCCTCACTGGTATACCTCTTCAAAGGAACAAGGTGCATCTCGGGTGATGGTATGGTGTGGCATTTGGAAGGATCGCATCATAGGCCCCCTCTTTTTCGATGAACATGTCACTGGAGGCACCTACCTACGTATGCTCAAGGAAGAAGCATTTCCCAGTGTCTTGAACGAAGAAGGAAATTTCCCAACATGGTTCCAGCAAGACGGCGCTCCCGCACATTACAGCACCCAAGTAAGGGAATACCCGTACCAACTATTCCCCGGTCATTGGATAGGACGTCGAGGGCCTGTGGAATGGCCAGCTAGAAGCCCGGATCTCACGCCATTAGATTTTTATCTCTGGGGCCACTTGAAAGCGCTGGTATACGCAGAGAAAATTAGGAGTGTTGAACATTTGCGGCAGCGCATTATTGGGGCATGTAACACCATTACTCCTGATATCATTCACCGTGTGCTTGCTGACTGGGTATCACGTCTGAATTTGTGTATTGAAAACAATGGTGGACATATTGAGCACGTTCTGTAAATAAAAGCTTTTGTTTTGCCTTTTTTGATTATTTTTCCTATGATGCCGGACTTATGGGACACCCTGTACAATGACGCTCATAAGTATTCGTACAGAGAAATATTTCAGTTACATTCGTGCTTAACTTTTGTACCATGCAGAGGATAGTCCTGAAAAGTTTACCGTTGGTTTGGAAAAATTTAACACAAAAAAATTAGTTAAATTCCAGCATATAATGTA
The DNA here is from genome assembly GCA_023014485.1 of Bathynomus jamesi. NCBI lineage: Eukaryota > Metazoa > Arthropoda > Malacostraca > Isopoda > Cirolanidae > Bathynomus > Bathynomus jamesi. The sequence continues at coordinate 63,976 of JAJOZX010005260.1, forward strand.
AAGCATCAAAGAATTTGAGGAAAGTGAAAAAAAAAGTTAGAATGCAAAAGTTTTTGTACATTTATTTACAAAATTATTGAATACTTTGTGCGTCCAGTTTTTGCTTGAAGGACTTCAGTGATTCATTTTGGGTATTTTTCTGCAAAGTTTCGACATCTTTCAGTAGAAATTTTAGCCCATTCTTAAGAAAATTGTTGCAATTCATTCAGATTGGAAGGGCTTCTCTTGCTGATAGCTTTTCTCAAATCAAACTATAAATTCTCGATTAAATTGAGGTCTGGGATTTGACGGGGGTACTCGAGAAGCTTAAAATTCTTTTGTTGAAACCATTTCATGGTGCTCTTACTGTTTTGGATCATTATCTTGTTGCAGAACCCAATTGCGACCCATTCACAACTCCCGAATTGAAGTCGGTACATTTTCTTAAAAAAATTCCTGATATTTCTTCGAATTCAAGATTCCAGTGATGAGAAGAAGCTTCATTGGACCAGAAGAACTAAAGGATCCCAAAACAAAGAAGCAAACTCCTACCACCACCATGTTTAATCGTAGGAAGTTTTTGCTCATTGTTCTCGTTTAAATCAATTTTGGCGTCTTGTCCAGAGAACTTTCTTCCAAAATGCAAATCCATCACTTTGATGATCCTTGGCGTACTTTAAACGAGCTTCTTTGTACCCTTTCTGTAGTAGAGGTTTTCTTCGTGTAACTCTTCCATGCAGACCCTTCTTTCTCAATGTACGACGTACAGTAGAGGATGGACATCAATCTAGTCTTAATGTTTTGCATATATCACCTGCAGTCACCCGTGGATACGCAGCAGCCATTCTTTCAATCCATCTAGCTGTACATTCTGAAGTCTTGCAAGGTCGTCCACACCTTGGTAGAGTTTTGATTGTTGTAAAGCCTATCCATTTCTTTATTACTGTAGCAACCGTCGTAATTGGAATCGAAGTTCTATCTTCTTTAACTCTTTCCAGACTCGTGTGCAGCAATAACAGATCTCTTAAAATCTATAGACGGCTCTTTACCACGACGATCCATTGTTTACTAATGGCTTGTAGCCTTGTACAGTCATCCGTTTTCCATGAAGAATATGAATATACAAACCCGTATTCCGTGAACTAAGGAGTAAGGTGGGGTTATGAGGGATAATCCTTTCCCTCGCACATGACCACTATATAAGCAGTTCGACCTATAATAGGGTTCATTAGTCGAAAATTCACCGCTCTTCCGAGTGTCCATATACGCTACTTCGTTTGTGTTAAATCGACATGTCGAATTTATCAAACTTTAGATTCGATGAATTTTTAACGTAAGTAATGTTTTTTTTCTCGTATCAATGAAAGGCAGTGCTTTTTAGTTTTTATATTATTTATAGTTGTAATATAAATATATCTAATTTTTTATTTATTGTAGAGCTCAGGACCTATTTCTCAAAATTGTTAAAAACGGGGTTATATTCGATTGACACCATCGAAAAAACAAACATGATTATTCGCAATGCTCCGTAAGTAATTTTTCGGTATTATTATTATTATTATTATTATTATTATTATTATTTTTTTTTTACAGTTTTTCCTTTTTCATAAGCGAGAAGTTCCATCCGTTTACAAATATCTTATCCTTAGAAAAAGCAATTTAATATTTTTTCCTTTAGAATCGTTGGTAAAATCCTATTTTAAATCGGTAAATTAAAGATCTGGAAGACCACGTGCACGTTCAACAATTGTCAATCCACATCGAATATTACTACACTGTTAGGTTAATTGAATGCCTGGTTAGGTCATACTGGCTGACAAAAAAGAACTTTTTGTTTGTCACATGAACAATAATGGGTGGATCTTATAGGTTTTTTACTGCTGAGTTAAAAAATGGCCTCAAAATTTGTCTATCACCCACCAATATTGAGTGAATCGGAAATGAAATTTGGACTAATTTATAGGCGCAATAGCAATATCAAAGTAGAAAATGCATATTGAATTCACCTAAAATGTGGCTACTGATGATTTACGCTTGTATTTCGTCTCTGGGCCATCCCTTGACAATGTCCAGCAGTAGTCATCCAACATGCTGGGGCTCCACTTGTCATGGTATCGCTTCTCCATCGTGGATATTTGGTGATGAAAGCGTTCCCCATGCTCATCATCACTAACATCGCTTAAGTTTGTTGGGAAGAGGTCGAGATGTGAGTCAAGAAAATGAATTTTCAACGACATGTTGCATCCCACGTCTTTGTAGGCCTTGAGAAGTTCTTCAACAAGTGACTTAATTTTCGGCCTTGAAGTTTCCGAGGAAATTTGTGTTCTCTACTTTAAATGCTCTCCAAGCTGCTCCTTCAACTTCACTTAGAGTTTCATCAAACGCGCTGTCTCATGATTTCTCTAATTTGCGGGACCACAAATATCCCTTCTTTGATTTTGACCTCGCTGATCCTCGGAAATTTCTGTTTCAAGTAGAGACTCCTCCTTCCCCCCCACCCCTGCCATTTTGATCCATAGCCTTAACAAAATTTTCCATTAAACCAAGTTTAATATGTAGTGGTGGCAAATAACTTTTTTGGATTAGGCAGAAGTGGACTGGTGAGATTTTTATGACCTGGAATTAACGCTTGTCGAAGTGGCCATTGTTTCTTTGAGTAATGGTTTTCCCATGCTCTGCTGTCCATTTCACAAAGGAAACAACAGAATTTCGTATAACCCAGTTGTAAACCAAGAAGAAGTGCAATCACTTTCAAGTCTCCACAGATATGCCACGAGTATTTATCATACTGAATATGTTTCACAAGCAGATGCATATTGTCGTATGATTCCTTCATATGTATGGCATGTGCTACTGGAACTGAAGGGTATTTATTTCCATTATGGAGTAACACAGTTTTTAAACTTAGCTTCGAGGAATCAATAAATAGGCGCCATTCGTTTGGATCATGTTGATGGCCAAGGGTTTTCATGAGAGGGTAGAAAGTTTCTTTGATGCTTGCGGTAAAAAGATATCTTAGTGCCTTTTTCTTGAAGATTCCAACCTTTCAACCTGGAAGCCAAAAGTTCAGATTGATCTTTTGACAATTTCAGATCACAGACAAGCTCGCTCAGGTCTGCTTGAGATATTAAGTGAGGCTCTGTCGATGAACAAGATGGTTCAAACATTGGATCAACATTATCCGTCAGTAAACCATGTTGAGCTTCATCATTACCAATGTACATCAATTTCATTTTCATCATCTAAACTCCACGTTTCCGGTGGCCTTGGTACTGGCAAATGTTTATTATGTAAAACAGGCCTTATGGCCGATGGTAAATTTGGGTATTGTACCATATGTTTAGATTTTGCAGTAATTCCTAGTATATTTGTTAAGCAGAAATAACAATCCGTTAAATGGTCTTTCGGCTCTCCATATCATCGGAACAGCAAACAGCATTTGACGAGACCCATTTAGCCAGCCTGTCAGAAGTCTTAAACACGTAATACAGCTTATATGAGGTGCCCACGTCTTGTTCTGATCCCCTACCTTGCAACCAAAATAAAGTTCGTATGCTTTTTTGACGAGAGGGGTGAAATTTCGCCTTTGAAATTTAAGTGTTAACTCTCTGCACACAACAGAAACAGTTTGGATGGTTGACACACTTGCGTGGCATTCTGTCATGAAACAATACGAACGCACTGACACAAAAAATGATTAAGGAAAATCACGAATAAAATGCACGATGTTCACTGAGTGAAATCAAATGAGTAACTGACAAATGAAAGTCAACAGTGACGTGTAGCAACTTATAAGCAGGGGAAGAGGAAGGGGGCAGACCCCGCCCCCTTCCTATTCTCACTCAAATCCTAAGTAATGTAAATTCGTGTGTCTAAAACTGGGGGTGGTAGAAAAATTCTGTTCATTTTCGTAATCAACGTAAAAAGTTACACATAGTTCAAGTAAAAAAAATATCTGTGACAAAAACTTTGTTGACCAGTGGATCAACTGTACGCCCTTGATGATTCGTTAGGTAAAGTGATATTTTCGTTAGTTTAAACGAAAATATCACGACAACCTAACCGATCGTCAAGGGCGTACAGTTGACCTAACCGGGCAGTCAATAAATTAAATCCCAAACCTAGATTAATACGGTAAATTAAAAAATTATTCCAAAAACTTTTATTTTCATTAATTAAACCGGATATACTGTTTTGATAGTATACATAATAATATTAAACAACAACGTTTTTGGAATTTAATTTACCGTATTAAAATAGGATTTTACCGAATCATCATAACATTTCTCTCTCTCTCTCTCTCTCTCTCTCTCTCTCTCTCTCTCTCTCTATATATATATATATATATATATATATATATATATATATGACGGTAGAAGTTTTATTTCCTCGCACATAGACTGATTTTTTAAAAATGTATTTAAATCTCCCGACTTTTCCGAGTACTATGTGATTTCTATTTGTTTATACGGAGTGAAACCAGTTCAGAAGTGGCATTGTCGATGCAGGAATTTGAACGCTCACCAAATACTACAAACACAAATTTGAACCCTGATTCCATATGAGATTTTTTTACATGTTTATATAGGTGCAGGGTTTTGGCTAGCTGCAACGAATTTTTATTTTTAGCTTTGTACAGGGTGTTTATAAAGTCCCTATCTATTTCAGTGAAAACGTAGCAAAAAGGGTAAAATTCAATAACAATATAATAAAAGGCATACATTTAATGAATACTTAAGCATATGATTCTACATGAGCACCATCAGTATCTCTACAGAGATCGAATCTGTCAGCAGCATTGCGGAACACATTTTGGAGCATGACGGGGGTTATTTTTGTAACTGCTGTTACGATACGAGCACGTAAATGTCCCAGCTTCATTCAGATGGCATTTTAAACACCGTCGTCTTTCAACAAGATGGGGCAAATCCATTAACGATAATTGTGACGATTCACTGTTCCATTTAAATGAAAACAAGCCTCGTCGCTAAACAAAATATCTGGAAACATTTCCATATGAGAACGGACTTTTGTTACACCCTGTACATATATATAATAGAACTCGATAACTTTTGGCATTATGCATGTTTAAAAAAAATATACAGAGAATTATTAACTTAAAAAGATTTACACTTTTACAATTATAGCCTTAAAAATTAGTAACTCTCCAGAGTTTACAAGGTATATAAGAACTATAACCCCCCTCATTCTTACATTATACAATGGTTTTTAGCTACAAATGGGAAGAGATAATTTATTTGATTACATACAAATTCATCATTTAGGCGTGAATTGCATTTGTTAAAAATTATCAAAAAATCCTCATAAGGAAAGCCTTTAGATATACAGAACATATAAGCTGAATGCTTATAAAAATTCGATATAATGGTTAGTATATGCAATTGTTTTAGGAATTTCGCGACACTTGGGTCATGAAATGGCGACATCCCAAGCGAATCATAGTAGTATATTGGCTTCTCTTGAAATACACACCTACCCAATGAATTCCAGGTTCTTTCGAGAAAGCAGTATTAAATTTAAAACCGACGGAATCTTTTTTGTTGAGCAGACTCAACACTTCATCTTTTACGAATGTACCTATCAAAGTTTTTCGCGTAAAGTAGTCTGTCTTCAGAACCCTCTGAATTGTGAACTCGTCCATTAAAAATCTGTTGTTAGCGATCTAAACCGGTTAATTTCAATCAGGCCTTGGGATTCTAGATAGAGTAGTTCACTAATAGGATTACATAAGGGTTCTCTTAACCCTCTACTCTTTCCTTTCTCTCGGGCTAACCTTAGAGTGGATCTTAGGGTCTTTGTTAGCCTTAGCTTCTGTAGATCCGAAATGTCGAAGGCGTAGACATTGGTTTTGTTTATATATATATATATATATATATAGTCCATTAATACCCCTGTTCCAACATAGTTGCATCCGTTTATATCAAGAAATAAGTTGTGGAAGCATGTGAACACAATGAAATATCACTCTTCGAGTTAAAATTTTCTAACTTGAATGAGGATTTTTTTATAATTGCCTGAAACAGTGTCATGGTTGATCATTGCTAAAAGTATTCTCTGCGGTAGATTTCCCATCTCAACGTTATCAAGCTGTTTTTAGGATAAATCGGACGTGACCGTAAACATTTTCAGCTGAATACATTTTATAGCGTATTTTGCCGTCTGTGTATAAAAAATCTTTCAATTTCCACTTGTTTAACTGTAAATAATTTAACGCGTCGTACACTGACATATATACGTGTCAATAATATGGGGTACTACAGGTTTAGAGGATTCTTCTCCGTCCGCAGCCAAGTTTAAACGTATCTCGTGAGCCGTGCGGGTAATTTTAATCTTCATCTCAACTCCGTTTACGAGAAGCCTCTCTTGAAACGAGAAATCGCTGTGTAGTGTATAACAAAGAATTTTTTTTTTCTATTTTTAAAATTTGTCTTTTACACCTTTTTCTGCTTCATATATATATATTGCTGGCTCTAGTTCTATAGGAGCGATCCACGATTCAACTGCGTTGAGGTGATTAATGTGACGTACTCGGAATCCTATATAGTTGTCCGAGTAGGTGGGATGCAAAAAAGGGGAGAGCCGATTTACAGCACTAGTCGCTGTGTGGGTGGACTACATGAGTGACGTTGAATTGCTTGGAGCGAATACCAAACTCTACACTGTACATCCACAAATACCTATGAAAGATAACTGTACGAGATTGGTGATTGGTGTTTATATAGTTAAAGAGGTCAATCGTAGGCTTCATACGTTTAGAGCAGTGGTTCTCAAATTGGGGTACGCGAGGGAATCTTAGGGGGTACACGAAGGGGTCCTGAAAATATAACCCTTTTAATTTTATATAAGATTAACAAACGGCCCAAGTCACACGATCGCAAAGAAAGTAAAAATCCTCTCACTCGAAAATCCAGAAAATCCCGTGAAAGAATTAAAGGGGTACAGAAGAAGTAGTAGTTTGAGAACCGCTGGCTTAGAGCATCTCTGATTTTTTGAAGTCATTTTCATTTTACACCTCGAGGTGACATCTGCTGCTGCTTCACCCGACGTTTCATTTTTCTTCACTGTTTATTAGACCCTTTACGGGGCACACTCATTTTCACAACTTTTTTAGCGTCAACAACAATCTCGTTTCTCGTACGACGTAATTTTCTTTTCAAAGCTTCTTTAGGCTTGACACTGGCCATCACATCTTCAACCGTATTAATGACAGATTGTAGAACCTTCCGACCTAGGTATTTGACAACACACTTTAGCAAGGGGACAGCTTTCCGTAGTATAGAGGAAAAGATCAAACCGACCCCATTACAGGGTTAGTATTTCACATCAAGGGACACGACTAAAGACTTTTGCATCAAATTGCAACACGCCGAAAGCAAAGTTTCACTGTTAACTCCCATAACCGAATGGATAGTTTTGATGTACAACCGTTCTTATATGTATCATAATACTGTTTAGTAGGTTAGAAACAACTTTGACATAATGGGAATTATCATACGTTATGCTCTAACTTTTTCCTCCATCCTCAGGTTTATGCACAGAGCGTAGCAAACGCACTTGACTCCCCCACAAACTGATGTTCTACGATATTACTGTAAATGTAACGCATAGCAGACTTTTTAATTTTAGGTGGTATAATAAGCTAGCCTTATCCGGTATTTCGTGAAAAGTATCTCTTTGGAAAGCAAAATTGTACCTTCCATTTGGCAGAATCTTGAACACTTTTTTGTCCCCCATATTTTTTTTCGACTCCGATCTTAACAGTAGAGGAGCATATTCCGAGTTTGCAATCCATGTTATGCGTATCATTTCGAAAAGTAGGTCATTCGTAAGTTTAGATTTATCCAAGCTTATATTTAGGTCTCTTACAGTGTCCTCCAGGGTGTTTCATAACATGTGGGACGCACTTTCAGGATGGATTCAGGACCTGAAAACAATGAAAAAAGTTTTATAAACATACCCGAAATCTCTGTTTCAGAGTTACAGCCCATTTTGTGTTCCAGCAATTCTTTCTGCAAACTGTTTGCTGACAATGTTTGTGAGTGTGTACGAGACTTATTTCATGTATGGCCTTGCCGATTGTAATGGTTCGTCCACTCTGACATGTTTCAGTATCGTTGAGTGTAGAGCCATCAGTCAGTCAGAGGTGCATTGCGGTGTTTCACTGTTCGTATTCGTAACTTCTTACCATGAATAAGTGCAGTCTAGTAAAAAAAAAGAACTTCAAATTTTTTGTGCTATTCGGTGATAGTGTGCATTAGAAGTGAGAATGGAGGCTTATTCTAACAGAGAAATGGCAGACATGGATCTCGTGTATGGACTTGCCGAGTGTAATGCGGCCGCAGCAAGACGTCTGTATGCGGAAAGGTTTCCGAATCGCCGTCTGCCAGATAAGACCTTTCAGAGAATAACGAGCGTCTTGGTGACACAGGTATCATTCAACAAGCGAGTTTCAGATGATGGTAGACCAATCAGCGCCAGAACTGTTGAGTTGGAGGAGCGGGTCCTGAATCGCGTGGGGAGGAACATCCTGGTGTCAGCACCCGAAGGATAGCAGCAGCAGAGGGTGGAAGATACACAAGTGTGTGGAGAATTTTACAGGAACAACAGCTTTTTACCCATATCACATTCAGAGAGTACAAGTCCTTACTGAAGCTGATTTCCCAGCACGAGAGGCTTTTTGTACTCGATTTCTTCAACAGTGTGCTCGCGATCCTCTTTTTCTATCTTCCGTGTTGTTTTCTGATGAGGCTGCCTTCACAAGAAATGGCGTGATCAATTTTCACAACATCACTGGGCCGAAGAGAATCCGCATGCCATCATCCAGTCAAGGCACCAACAATAATTTAGTATCAATGTATGGGCAGGATTTATTGCCGACAACTTAATCGGTCCTTTTGTTTTGCCTGGAAGATCAACACGAGAATCCTGTTCCAATTTTTTAAGGAATGATTTAGGCGATTTACTAGATGAAGTTCCTCTTGGTGTTCGACGTCGTATGTAGTTTATGCATGACGGCACTCCGCCTCATTTTAGTTGAGTAGCCAGAGACTCTTTGGATGACCATTTCCCTGATGAATGGATTGGCCGTGAAGGACCCATTGCGTGGCCTGCTCGCTCCCCGGATCTGAATCCACTCGATTTTTACCTGTGGGGTCATCTGAAATCCATCGTTTACGTGACACCCATTGACAATGTTGAAAATGCTTCGCCAACGTGTAGAACATGGATGCCAGAAAATCCGAGCAATACCTGGAATGTTTGAACACGTCAGGCAGTCTATGACGAGGTGTGTTCAGGCGTGTATTCAAGCGCAAGGCGAATACTTGCTGGAACACACAACGGGCTGTAACTCGGAAACAAAGCGATTTCGGGCATATGTTTATATGAACTTTTTTGTTTTCAGGCCCTGAATCCATCCTGAAAGTGCGTCCCACATGTTATGAAACACCCTGTATAAGAGCTGAAACTCTAAGGGTAACCAAGCCATTTTGCCAAGTACATTTTTCGTCTCAAACCTTTGCTTCCAAAGATTTTCTGAATTTTAATAGTCTTCCCTAAATTGAACGTAACCTTCTGCAATTCGTAGTCATAGAAACCACCCAGTTTTTTCACCATTAGGTTTTTAACATAGTACATAACCACCCCTCCTTTAGGTTTGATGGACCAAATTTTAAACACTTCCTACGTTCATCCTTGTTCAAGACCGTTCTTGAATTTTCCCCTGGTCGTGAAACTCGTACATAATCATCGATTTTGAAACTTTCTGCCAAGGATGATGCTCCGGTCCTATTTTTTGGTTCTGTATACATATACCTTTTAAAAACTTCATTAGGAGATGTCTCAATCATGCGACGATGATAACGATTAGAGGATGATGCTAACTGACTCAGAATGTCTATATATCTGTAAGTATTTTTGTGCGTAAAATAACGATGCATGTGCTCTTTGATGGTTCACTGCACCCTTTCTGTTAAAGACGCTTTATGCATTGAGTTGTTGTTATAATTAATGTTAAATTCCGCTTAAGTATTTTTAATCTATTTAAAAGAATGACCTATAAACTCTCTTTCCCTAAATCTGTACAGAAATAAGCTGGATTCTATTTTCCTTTAAACCAAACACTTTGTAGCTTTAGCAACCGCGTCTGAGGGTTTCAGAGCGTTTATTCTGTTTTGGTTACCCATCACTGTTTTTGGAATGTTCATCTGCTGCAACCTTGTTTTAATATGTTCTCAAGCTGGTTGGGGTGGGCTCTCCCACTTCTCATCAGGTCATGGATGTCAATAATGTTGGAACCCAGTACCGTTGAGCCTTCACCTATGTTAGACCATTGTATAATTGGATCACTACTCAATAGATTAAAAAGACAAGCCTTTATTCCTCATTGTATTAGAAAGACACTTTTAGCACTTGTTCGAGATGGTTGGTGTTCCCACCATTGTCTTCTGGTTGTTTGTCTTTAGTCTCAACATGCACAGTATCGTCACTTTGCTCGATAACTACGGGTAGCTCTATATATTTTTCTTATAGTCTTCATATTCTTGAAGAAACTTCTGAAGAGCTTCTTGGTATAGAATTCTTTCCTCATCAGGATGTATTTATTTAATATATTCATCAATTCGCTCTCCATTCTTTTAAGTATGTTTTTACCGGGGTCTAGAGATGTCATGCTTTGTATTTTGTAGTGAAGCGTACACCTCGCGAGGTAATAATACAAACGTCATTATATAAAACTAGATAATAAAGGCGCTAAAACTGAAAAGGGGGAGGTAGGAATGATCCACTTTTTTGTACAAGACATTTCTTCTTTGACACAGATTGCCTTTTATGAGCGAATGTTCGTACTATGTTCTTGTAACGACCTAAACGACCCTTCTGCGACGCAGATGTTGCATTTTATAACATTGAGAGTCTTCGCAGATACATTTTAAAAGGTCAAGGTCAACCTTTTTTTTTTTTTACAAACATGTTGAAGAGTAGGAGGTAGCTGCCGGTACGTTTTTATAAACGCGAGATATTTCTTTACAAGTTTCGTCATTTTCTTTGGGACATATGTCCGTTCTTGGAAGCACCCTAAAAGTGTCACGCGGGTGAGTCACAGAGCAAATACCCGTATCGCTAACCCGTTGCGTCTTTATAAACTTCCATAAAAGCCTTATGCTGCCCCGGAAACATTTGTCTGGCTAACATACCAATTTACGATAATTTCCGATGTTGAACAAATAAGGCAAGACATTGCGTGGGTAGAGAAACATCCCGCATAAACTTGTTCTTGAAATATAGCTTTTGATTGATGGAAAAACAAGCTTGTGTTAAGATGGTGGGAGAATACTGCAAACGTCTCACCAACCGTTTTATTCATTTCTAGCATAAAATCATCAGTCACAATCACTGTAATTTTATTATTCTTTAGTCAGCCAACGTCATAAAACCCTTTATGGAATAAGACAAAATCTTTGTAATCATCTAAAATAGGCTGCTTTACTGAATAACACCATATAACGGCGTGTACAGAGTTTGAGAACAATGCATCTTTATCTTTAATAACTTTAAGCATAGACACTGTTTTACCACACCCTCTGCGACCACTTGTAGTATATGTTGATGGACTTGTGAACTTGAATTTTTTCTTTTGCATGACACGCTCTTAAGCACTGCTTTTACCAAATATATATTTTTAAGTCTTTCCTTGTATCCAATAATTTTCTCTTGTTCTTTTCCAGAATGCTGAATGGTGCTTGAAGAGGTTTGAGAAAGAACTCGAGATGCCTCACCGGAACCTTCAACTTGACTGGCTGCTGGATCGTAGAGCCGGTGTGGAACCCAACATCTCGGCTGTTGGAAGGCGGACTCGAGGTTCCAGCCAGGAGCCCTCCAACCCCGCAGGGGTTAGCGTACGTTAGTAGAGGATTCTGAAAAATCCTCCACATCAGGTATGCGTTCAAAACGTCCAAGATTAAAGTCCAACAGCTCTGAGGATACGATGTTGCCATTAACACCAGCACTTTCGTCACCAAACCCACACGCATTAGAGAACATAAATGGTTCCTTGTCACTTCAATCTTCCACATCCTCCGCAGCACCCAAAGACCCTCCCTTCTTCTGTCGTATCTACAACCCACACAGAAACAGCAGCTCATCCTTCAGATGAGGGTGTCAATCAAACTTACACAATGTGAGTAGCACACCCGTACTGGTTAGGAACGGATACAACGTTTCATGTCGGTGCATATCCTTACATGTTTCGCCCAGCGCAGCCGAGTCGCCGAGCCAACAACAGGGAGCGCCTCGATCCTAAAATGCATCACTCACCACCAGGTAAGCGTCACGAACTAAGGCAAGCAACCCACATCACACCAACGTCTGAGCTTGGAGCGTCGTGACGTGCTATCCAGAACCCTCCTCGCTGCATCATCAAGAAACACATGCACCTACAGTAACAGAGAAAGATGGAACTACTGCTAAGCAGTATCCTTAATGCTTAATACTCAATGACTTTTTCTAAATCATTGAGTGATGCGACTAATTACATGTTCCAGACAAGTTATAAACGTGTAGACTCCCTAAACGTAATGTTATTTATTTGAATGTTGATAAGATGTTGAAAATCTTTGTTGGTGGTAGAATGATAATTATAAAGTACCGGCTATCGCAAGTGCAACAAGAGTAACGATTAGTGACCCCCCCTCAGATTGTATTATTTGTACGTTAACTGCGAGTCGCAATACGTGTTAACCGTCCGTTGGAACACTATTTATGTGGAAATCTAATCTAAACACCTTCAGCAAAAGCAGTGGTAATAACGGACTGGTGCCTTGCCAACTCGTTGCCGATTCGTCCTCGATAGACTGTTTGAAATAGCAGACTTCCTCAACCTGAAACCTATTAAATGGTCTAGTTCAGTGTTTCCCAACCGGGGGCCATATGGCTCCCTGGGGGCCATGGCACATTTGAAGGGGGCCACAGGAAAATGTTCTTTTGTAAAATAGAGTTAAATCTGCATATTACCTACTGAAAATAATGCTTATGGGGGCCACGGGAAAAAATAAGGTTCCTAAGGGGGGCCATAAGCCAAAACCGGTTGGGAACCACTGGACTCTAGTTGATGATATCCGTTATTTTGACACCGTTCTCGAGCATGTCTATACGTACATTTTTAATTGACGATTTTATGAAGTGTAGAGATGAACAAAGTGAGAATGGATTGGAGCTTAGAGAATATTTAGAAGACACTTCTCCCAAGAAGAACCACTCGCTTTGGAACGCTGGTCTAGAGCTAAAGCGTTACAAACCATCCTTCGTCTTCGTAGGAACTTTCTTTATATACGCTGTAACTGTTGCTACGATTTAGAAGACTTCCTCGCATCGCTATAATCTCTGAACAGTTTTCAGTTGAAAAATATTGGTGAAAAGGGAATAAACGCTCACTTTGGACGTGTTGTGTATACATTTTTCATGATATTGTAACAACCGACCTTGTACTCAAGCAGGATTTTGAATCTACAGTGGTGGCCATAAGTCACGCATCACCCGATCAATTTAAAAAAAATTGTTTTAACGTAAAAGTAAAATACCAAAACTACTGTAAATGATAGAAAAGATGTATTTAGAAACTACTCAAGCATACAAAACATACTAATGAATGGCGGTCAGTATTTCGTACAATTACCTTTTTTTTTTTCAGCACCGGCGATACGTCGTGGCATGGAATTCACAAGCATTTCGCAATACTCCGGCGTAATTTCCTGCACCCACACCTTTATGGCTTCAAGCAAATCATTCAATGATGTAGGATTGTGACGGGAACTTTTTCTTTGACGGTTCGCCAGCAGTTCTCGGGTTTAAATCGGGCGAGTTTACCGGCCAAGGCCCGATCAGCTGGAAACCCGAATTTCGGAGCTAATCAGACACGGCTTTGGTGCGGTGACATGGCACTCTGTCTTGTTTGAAAAACGTTGTGTGGCGCATCTCCACAAACAGCGGCAACTTCTCCTGCAGGATATTTAGGTTTTTCCAACAAGACGGAGCACCATGTCACCGAACCAAAGCCGTGTTTGATGGGCTCCGAAATTCGAGTTTTCAGCTGATCGGGCCTTGGCCGGTAAACTCGCCCGATTTAAACCCGAGAGAACCGTCAAAGAAAAAGTTACCTGTCAGAATCCTACATCATTGAATGATTTGCTTGAGGCCATAAAGGTGTGTGCGCAGGAAATTACGCCGGAGCATTGCGAAATACAATACTGGTAAATTCCATGCCACGACGTATCGCCGAAGTGCTGAAAAAAAAGGGTAAATGTACGAAATACTGACCGCAATTCATTAGTATGTTTCGTATGCTTCAGTAGTTTCTAAATACATCTTTTCTACCATTTACAGTAATTTTGGTATTTTACTTTTATGTTAAAACAATTTTTTTTAAATTGATGGTGGCTTAACTTGTGGCCACCACGGAAAGAAAATTATGAAAATGTTACGTCCACTCGTAAAGTAGGAAAAAATAATCCTAAATAATCTTGAGGCTCTGTATATCGAGTATAGATTACCTCATACATTAAACGGGGTATTATTTCTAAAAAGAATTGGCTGTATCATACAAAGCAATGAGACTAACTATTTCCACCATTATTTGTGTTTACTAATAAAAAAGTCTTGGCATGTTGACAAATATTGTTTCTATTTACTCTCATTTTTAAATTGTCTGTGTATGCGTAGTAAGATGGAGGAAAAGATATTTTCTTAAACGTACGTGTGTGTGTGTGTCTCACCTGGTTGGAGCTGGCCTGGCCAGTCAGGTTGGCTTGTGTGGGCAGTCGTGGCCAGTGGTAACGGGCACACGCAATCGCTCGACCTCATTCAATGACGTGTATTTTTTTCTTATTAATATCGATGCTATACCTAAGACAGTGTTACCAATGGCCACTGTATAATCATAGTAGCATTGGATCAGCGTGCTGCATTACATCGATCAGATGGTCTCTGAAACTTATATACTTTCAAATTTTTTTTTTTTAGCGTTTAAAATGGTGGCCTCTAAAGTTCATAGTATGACGTCACATTATTTTTTTCACGTTAGGTTAGTTTAGGTAACTATACTCTGTATTGGCACTCCACCCATCTCTCCCCCTCACCACCCCCATTACCCCTCCTCACCTCCCTCGCATAAATGCACTCATACCACTGGTTTTTTCGTATTCTGTTTGAAAGTTTTAGTACAGTACTATAATCGTAATGTCTGTATTCGGTTTGTTGTTGTCAAAGTTTACTAAGTGTATCAAGTATTTAATCTAGCATTCTGGTTATTGTATTGTCGGAAAGATTATGTAAGAGAGGGATTCCCAACCATTTTAGGTTGATGTACCACTTTTTGTCACCCTGCTTCTCTGAGTACCACCATTAACGAAAGAAGGTAGTACCACCTAACCAAAATCGTAGGGAAGGGACTGTAATGTTCAATCTTGAATTTTCAGCCTTATTTAAAAAGTTATACGTATTTATTTTTGTAATGATATCGACACTTCTGCTGAATCAGAATTTTGATTTTGCCTTTGCGCGTTATCACTAAATAATTTTAAATTTACCCGAATAGCAAATTGGACGGCACGCAAACCCGCAGTCGGAAAGGTTGAGGGTCATTCGCCTGCAATATTACTTTTGAAAACCTTATCATGAAAGTAATTATCAATGATTAAGCTGTGTATGTACAGTATAACCCTCTCGCGTGCTACTTTAAAGAACTCCGCTTACCGCAGGAGGATCGCTGATGGAGGATTGCTATTATATGTAAATTTTTAAAACTAAAAATCACATTTTTGACAACTTACATTTTTCAGCTCGGGTTTAAGAGCTTCCAAGTTTTTTTTAGTGTTGGGTTGGTGAAGAGTGAAAAGATATGAATTATTAAAATGTACCAATCTAAATTTTATATTTAATGAAAGTATTACTAATGTAAAATTTATGCTCAGATTTTGACGAAAATCGAAGGTGACGTTTTCTGATATTTAAATGTTTTGTCTTGATTTTGTGGGCGTGGTTTCCGAGAGCGTATTTTTTAACTTATAATATTTGGGTTGTCAAAGAGTTAAGTATTTGAATTTTAAAACGCGTATAAACGTATTATCTAAGAACCCATTTCGGATCAAGTAAAGATAAGCACCCCCCCAACCTTTTTTAGTTAGCTTTATAAGGCTAACTAACGAAAATATCACGACCTTACCTAACCAATCGTCAAGGGCGTACAGTTGACCTAACGATTGGTTAGGTTAAGTCGTGATATTTTCGTTAGTTAGCCTTATAAAGCTAACTAAAAAAGGTTGGGGGTGCTTATCTTTACTTGATCCCCCATTTCCCTTTCATGGGGCGAGCACGACGCTTGAACTGGGGAGTGATAACATTCGAATTAATTATACACGCAAGGATACATACGAGATCACTAATAAAGCGCTACCCCGACCTTAGTACTCAAATGTTTTGCTTTTCATAACGAAGTTTGAAGAATACCTATTATTAGTGCGTAAAATACAGTATGTATAAATGTCTCCATTTATACACCCTCCAAACCTCCTCTTTCTTTCGTTTCTCAGTAACACTTGCGCAATGTTCATATGAACAGGAAGTTTACTCACACATTTACTAATTATATCGTTCCATCTTTTACACGATCCCCTCTACTTCTCGTGTGTGTGTGTACAGTATATATATATATATATATATATATATATAATATATATATAAACCTTTTTTTAAATTTTCTTTATTTACATTTTATGAAAGTATTATAATGTTAAATAATAATAATATTTTAAAATGTTAAATAAACCAATCTTGTGTTAAATAAACCTATATATGCATTTTAAAACTGAATTTGAGACGCTTGCAGCCGTTTTCAGCTTATATATGCTGTTTGAAGGTCTCTCTCAGACCTTGCTAATTTCTTTTCATTATATAGCAGTTTGGCCCTGTCACAGTTCTACGTCCTTTCTAGAGGTTTTGAAAACCCCGTTTTAGGTATTTTTTAACCAATTAAAAATTTGTTTAAAACTTTTGAAGATACTATTTAGCCCCGTAATACCTTAAAAAACGGTATTAATCCATTTAATAAACATTTTAATAAGTATTTATTCGATATCAACTTTTACTGTAATAGTTTTACAGCCATCCTGAACCAGTTTCCACCCTTTTGAATCAAATATTGCAAAGAAAAAGGGGGAAATTCCCCCTCCCCCATATTCCACATTTCCTTTTCTTTATGAATCTTTACTTCCATTTTCCTTTAGTAAATAAATTCTTTGCTAAATCCTTTCTACTTCCTCTATATGTTAAATAATAATAATACTACTAATAATAATATCAACCATTCCATTTCGCTCGCACATATATCAAGATTACATTTGATAAATGCATTTTATATATTTCATTTATAATTTCTTAATTTCCTTTTGTATTTCCCTTGTCAGCTGATAAATCTACTTTATTTCCTTTGTATTTCCTTTTTACTCTTTACCTCCAGCCATCAGCTTTCACTTAAGCCCTTGCATTGTCAGCGTAGAGGCTCCAGTAAGACAATTAGGGCCATTTTAAGCTCGTCTATTTGACGTTTCTTCCCTCCAATCACCGTAATTCCGCTTCGTGAAAGACCCATACAGTAATTTTTCTCTTCAGCTTAATCTGCCGCTTTGTGAGTTTTGTAATTAGTAAATTCGAATTTGATGCATGGTATGAATTGTATATGGGAATTTAAATTAAATTGTTACTTGTGAATATATATATATATATATATATATGTGTGTGTGTGTGTGTATAATTTTTTTTTTTTTAGTATTAGAGAACAGAGAGAGAGGCTAAAAATTATAAGTGGCACAATAGAGCTCAACTATTTTTTTTTTTTTTTTTTTTTTTCACTTTTTACACTAATACCTTACACATCAACATATCCTCCATCTTGCCTGATACAACGTTCGACACTAATTTGCAACGATTGAAACTCATTTTAGATTTGTTGCCGTGTGATTTCATTCGTTCAGTTCCGCCAGATGTTGAAGCATTGTGACTTACGTGTAAAAAGTCTAAAGGGATTAGATAGGCTGGGCGCAGACGGGGCCCAAGCATCACACTCTCCGGCCCGGTACACAATCACGTGCGAGGTCCCCCTGCCTCTGACTCCTTCCTCCCTGGTTTCAGATACGTCATTCATGCATATTTTTATTGAAATAAATTAATTACACCTGGATCAGCTCAGAATTAATACATATATCATTGGCAAAAAAAATACAAAAAAGGTTTAAAACATTTTCTTAATTGTCGTGTCGGGCCCCTCGGCCGTCAGGGTCCAGTAAACTTCACCCTTTTCACCCCCCCCCCCCCCCCTCATGCTTGGGTCCTGGCTACGGAAGCTTCTCTCTCCTCCCAATCAATTTTCATTGGAAAGTTTGGTTAAAAAATTCTAATATTCAAAGCGTAGTTGCCGTGAGTTTAGGGAGAAAAAGTTCTGTCGCAATTTAAGGTAACATTTTCCATTTACGGTCTTCTCCCTTAAAAAGAAAGCCACTGATCTGACTTTAGTAGGTCGCACTACGGACTAACTGACCTTGGGCATAGCCGGTTTGCGATAATAATTGTGGCAGTAAACATTGCCAGTGATATGAAATAATGCTTCATCCGAAAATGTTTACTCCCAAAAAGCCAGGATCATCTCCAATTTTTGTTACAAATATTCGCCGAAGTCGAGTCTATCGACATAATCCTCTTACGTTAAGTCCTGAACACCTTGAATTTTGTAAACATACTGATTGAACTTCACCTTCAAAATTTTATCGCACTGTTAATACTGGAATGTTCATCTCCTTTGAAATGGGGGTGAGATATTTTCTTGGGCTTTCCTTAAATACAACTACAACAGTTATTACGGATTCTTTACCGATTGTTGGCCTACCAGAACGTTTCTCTTCATTCACCGACCCCCTCTCTTTATATTTTCCATTTTTGAGTTAATAAAGTGGATTTTTCTCGCAGTATTCGCCATTACTTTAAAAATTAAAGTAATAGAAACCATTTTGCGATAAAACTGTAATATAATTTATTCCTTAGGCTTAAGGACATTACACAGGCACAGGTACGTAGTTGAAAACGGTGTTACAGTTTGGTTTCTTTTCTTTTTGCATCTATCTTTAAAAATAAATTTTTAAGTTTTTAATCTTTTTCTAACGTTTCGCGACCCTCTTCGGACTCTTTCATAACCCGCGGAGGGAAGGGGGACGATCTACAGTTTGAGAACCATCGGCCTAGTCTATACCAGCACCTCCATCGGATAACCTAGCTCCCCAAAACTGATAGTTATAAGCTTTATAATGCTGTATATTATTATCATTTACTTTAGATAGGTAAAAAATTTACATTATGTATGTAGTACGTAGCTACAAAGAAACCTTCAGATGCTTTCGATCTTTAACAATTTCTGCAGCGACTTCCGCCTTCACAATGAACTCATTGTTCTGTCGACGCATGGGAGCGACCAAGATGACGTCACATCGCGAGGCTTCCTCGAAACTTTTCCGCTCTGCCGTGAACGTCATACCTCGCCTCCTTCTTCGAAGAAAGTGACTGAAAGTCCTCACTCCTCAGTGACACGTTGGATTTCATCGTGTAACGACGTCGTAACAAGCCGCATTGGCCTGATGTCACTCGTCTTACTTTATATAAAGACTAATTTTCTCACGCATTCTTATAATATTGAAGTCATTATTCGAGTGCACGCTTATAACTTATAACATTTCAACTAGTTTCATTCACTCTGACTCTGCGAACTTGCATTCGAGCAACTGTAACGTTTTTTGTCACACTTAAATCTCAACTATAAAACTACTTTTGTTTCGTTAAATAAATGAAAACCCAACGAAGCCTTTCATCACTTTTAGTATTGACAATCAATTGATGTGATCTGAAAAGATCTGGTGACCTCGAGCCAAGCAATCATTAACGTAACTTGTACAAAGCGCGCTCTCCCTCTCTCTCGTATATATTTTGCAGTTAAATGTGTGTGTATATATATATATATAATATATATATATATATATATATATATAGATGGGAGTAACGCCGTTACTTTTTTAGTAGCTGTATCGGTAACGCCGTTACTTTTGAGATGTAACGAAAATGGTAACGGCACTACTTTTTAGAGCGATTTCAATCGTTACTCGCTACTTTCAAACTGATTATTTATTAGCTGTTAGCTCCTCCAAACGAAGAGGACTATCAGATGCCAATTTTGAAAAACTAGTGTTCCTGAAATCGAACAACACGCTCCTAAAAAATCTGCGAGATTTTTTTTCTTTTTGGACAGGCCATTTTTTCATTTGAGTTTTTGAGTTTTTTGTCATATAGATTATAGAGTATAATCTGGTAATATTAAGGCTTTTTTACTCTTTAGTCTTTCCTTAATGGTAGCGGTAACGCGTTACTTTTTCATAGAAGTAAATGAAGCGGCAACATTACTTTTTATCAATATAACGGTAGCGGTAACGCCGTTACTTAGAGAGTAACGTGCCCAACTAATATATATATATATATATATATATAGCGTGGCGAGTATCAGGGGCGAACTAGCCAAACCAGTTTTGAGATAGACGCGTTTAAACTTTGTGACTATTGTGTACGAGGGTCACATAGCGCAAATAGACGCATTGAAAATAACTACATTTTGAGTGTACGAGGATGGGGTATTTGGCTATACTAAGTTGTCTGTGATGGGGGAAGGGTTGAACTATTCATTCGTGGAGCAATCGTTAAATCGCCAATGTGGCGGGTTCGCCCCTCGTACTCGCGACGTCTCATATACACTATATAATCATAAAAGATAATAAATGCGCAACATATGAAATGGGGTCAGAGCTAGTGCAGAAATAATCCCTGTCGCACTTACGGTATGGTAATAAATCTACGTCAAATTATATTTATTCGTTTTATTAAAGTATTTATATATGAACACCTGTTGCTAGGCAACGGTATTTTTCATTGCTACCGGCTTTTTATCCCATGGTCTCATTTTCTGAGTAAAGTTTATTGTCTACACTTCTGTTTACATTTTCTAAAGAGAGAGTATTAGATTAAGGATTGTTTTTAGCATAATTACGTCTTGTATACTGTTTGGATTAGGAGTTGAAGTAATAGGCAACATATTAGAGAAATTAAATTATATAAGTATATGCACAGATAAGCCCCTATGTCTAAAGTTATATGTAGCTACCCTATTTACCTATAGGTCAACGCATATATATATATATATATATATATATATATATATATGTAAATATTTACTTCAGTGTTCCTGAGAATGTCATTAGACGAAAGTGCTTGAGCACCATTCTGTTTTTTCTTTTTCCTTCGTGGTTATTTTCATCATAAATGTTATTCACGTTACTTTCGTGAAATAATATATATATATATATATATATATATATATATATATATATATATATATATGCGATCGCATTGAAGATTGTTGGGAACAAATACCACATCAAATTCAGGCTGCTATTCGCCAATGAAAAACGACGTGCGATAACACTGATTAATGAAAATGGTGGTCATATCGCGCACAAGTCTTGCTAGTATCCATTTGTTTCCAGTGAAAGTTGATGTTTTAATGCGGAAAGCCATTGTTTTGGACCTTCAGTTTAGACAGCTATAATACTCTACATTATTTGAATAAAAATTTTATGGAATTTATTTGGATATGTTCTTATTTAACTGCAAAATTTTCAGATGTCTACTAATCATATTACCGGAACAGCGACTCTTCAAACAGAACGCGTTTTTTCTGCACCACCCGATATATGTGTATACCGGGTGATTACAAATGATCTTCCCGATTTTAAACATTTATTATGAAAAAATTAACAAAGCTACAGCGAAAAGCAAGATATACAAATAAAGAAGAACTCAAAAAGTTTTATTTACAAACTATTGAAGTTCAATACGAGCTCCTTTGTGGCTCTACAGACATCAAAGCGGTATTCTGTTTCCCTTCAAACATTTTGTAGCATATCATACTGAACTTTTTTGACAGCCTCACGTATCCTTTCCCTCAAATGTTCCAAAGTTGCTGCCATTGGTGGAACAAAAACTTCATTTTTGACATAGCCCCAGAGGAAGAAGTCAAGGGGAGGGGGGTTAGATCGGGCGAACGAGCTGGCCAAGAATGGGCCCCCCGCGCACGATGCAACGATCAGGCAATTGCTCATTCAGGAATGTGGTAACCTCAAGAAGAGCCACAAAAGGAGCTCATATTGAACATCAATAGCTTGTAAATAGAACTTTTTGAGTTCTTCTTTATTTTTATATTTTGCTTTTCGCTGTAGCTTTGTTAATTTTTTTATAAATGTTTAAAATCGGGAAGATCATTTGTAATCACTCGGTGTGTATATTAGTTTTTCTGCGAAATCGGTCTTTTTGCAAATTCTCCGGTCAGTTTGCAAAGAAACCAAAACAATAGTAATTTTACAAAATGGTCTTAAATGTTTGATAATTTTGCAAAAACACAAAAATCGGTCAATTTGCAAAATCACCAATAATCTTGTCGGTGTATTTGCAAAATCTCGTTCTAATACTGTAGAACCTTCTAGCTCCTAACCTAACCTAACCACAATGACACTGTTGGTTAGGTCAGGTTAGGAGCTAGAAGGTTCTACAGTATTAGAACAAGAGATTTTGCAAATACACCGACAAGATTATTGGTGATTTTGCAAATTGACCGATTTTTGTTTTTTGCAAAATAATCAAACATTTAAGGTCATTTTGTAAAATTACTATTGTTTTGGTTTCTTTGCAAACTGATTGGAGAATCTGCAAAAAAACCGTAACATGTATATATATGTGTGTATATGTATATGTATGTGTATATGTATGTGTATATGTATGTGTATATATATATATATAATATATATATGTGTGTGTGTGTGTGTGTGTGTATATATGTGTGTATATGTATATATAGTGTGTGTGTGTATAAACACACACACAAACACACACTAGTGAAATTAACCTCCTTTGTATTAACTAAATCATTGCTAAATGTTCATTATTTCAACAACATACGAGTATATCTCACTATTTTTCCTATGTATTTTTCATGTGTGGATTTGACGTTTGGTGCAAAATTATCTTCGGATAATTACTTTTTAAGTATAAATTAACGTATAATTATTTTGTGGTCGAAGTAATTATGTTTTTATGCAAGTGTCATTCCCGCAATCCACGTTTAATTGCTCCGGATCAATATAAGAATGGATTTTATATAAAAAAGATAAGGATTATATATTGTTACGTGCGTACCTTGTGCGTGTGTATATATATATATATATATATATATATATATATATATATATATATATATATATATATATATATATATATATATATATACACAAAATCTATATTATATTCGCGTGTGTGTGTGAATTGTGTATACACACACGCACACGTTTACGTGTGTATACATCGTTCATTTAGTTTTAGTTTAATATTGACGTAGTGTTATTACTTTTATAATTATAGAATAGCTGATAACGCTCCTGTGTTACTCTAATTACCGTACAATGGATCTGTAATCCGTTCTCCTTAGGAAGAATCGTGGTAACTAATGTGACATTAACAGCATTTAAATTAAAAATTACACGATTCAATTTCTAGCCTTAATGATGTCCGTTAAAAAGAGTCATTTTTGTTAATTTTTTTTTATATCGATATCCTTAAAGCAAAAATCTAACGTCAAATTCATTATAAGCAGTCGTGAAGGGAAGTTTCGATATTTGTCGTTCGTCTAGTCGACAGAATCTTTCCACGATTCATCAACAAACATAAACGAATTATTATCCTTCGCGTGCCGCACTTTCTCTTCAGATATATTTCTTATATACAGAATACAATCCTCTTTTAAGTTATACAGAATAGAAAACGATTCTTATTATTCCACTCAAAACCAAATGAGGAATAGACAGACTTGCCGTATCGTTTTTAGATTGCGCCATAAACGTTTTTACAATTCGGAGGGACTACGCGCTTTTAACAAACCTACTAATATAGTCATTTTATCCGCAATATTTTTTTTTTTAAATGGCAAAGCCATTTTGCATGCAACAACTTTGTACAGTTTACACACACACACACACACACACACACACACACACACACACACACACACACACACACACACACACACACACACACACAACGAAAGATATGGTTGATGGCTTTATTGTAAATCGTGATAATAAAATGATTATTCAACCTAAAATTTTAACTGTTTTAACTTTAAAATTTTCTTTTGCTTATAATATTTTTAAGATTATTAACAGCCAAGCGTTTATAATAGTTATTTATTGCTAGTTTTTAATATTAGTATTAGTTTAACTAATAATTACGGGGAGCTCGCTAATATTTTAGCATGTTTTGTATTACCATAATATTGAATTCAATACATTACTTTTTGATGTATCATCATTATTATTTGTCATATAATTAATAATTCTAAATTAGTTTTTATTTAAAAAGAATTTTCAATTTCTAACACGAGATATTTATACCTTGAGGATTGACGAGTCTTCCATTTAATTAGTTTTCTTTCATTACTTTAACATTTCATTTACTTAAATATATGGTATACAAAACTTATACAAATTCAAGCCGCGTATATCCTGGAGCCGAACCTTTTTTAGTGTAATAATTTATATATATGTACAAGGTCATTCAAAAGTCATGTCTTATAGGTATTGTATATTTATTGATTAATGAAGCATTACTTTTGAATTACCCTGTATATGTCTGGTTGAACTCTCCCAACGTGCATTTGGGATTTTGTTATGACTGTCATATCTCGTGTGGGGATTCTAATCACCTGTCTCTTCTTTAGCGAGAATGAAAAGTATTATTACCTTTAAGCCCCAAGAATGTTCCAAGTTACAACTGAGAATTGTATTATTGTACGTAATTTTAAAAAGAATTCAGTTTATGAATTTTGTTTTCAGGAACTGCCTTGTCCCCCATCAAGCATCAACCCTCCTCAAAATCCAGTGAGACGACGACGACGACGACGACGACGACTCCCGGAGACCGGAAACGTAGTCACAGAGCAACTAACGGCAGGAAAGACACCAGCAGCAGTAACAGCAACAACGGCAAACCCGAGGAAGGAAAGGACTCTACTAAAAGAGCTTCTTCTGAGAGCATTAAATTGGAAGCTGAAGAAGAG
This sequence comes from Bathynomus jamesi, assembly GCA_023014485.1. Lineage (NCBI taxonomy): Eukaryota > Metazoa > Arthropoda > Malacostraca > Isopoda > Cirolanidae > Bathynomus > Bathynomus jamesi. The sequence goes on from JAJOZX010005260.1 coordinate 89,216, forward strand.
TTTAAGGTCGAGTCTCCTACCAGTGATTACGGCGAAGAGGCAAATGAGACTTCTGGAGAAGGGGCGGAAGTTGGCGAAACGACTAATCCGAAGACTTCAACATCTTCCGTTAAATCGCAACCTATTCCTTATAACCCTAAAGTAAGTTAAGATCATTTAAGTGATCCGTTGGTTTATTGAGCCATTTCTTCCCTGGGCAGAACTTGTCACTGATCTGAGCAGTAGGATTTCCAACCAGGAAGGAAAAATAAAAACTGTCAGCCAAAGGAATTATGAACGTCGGACTCGTATCCGTTGCTCTTTCATTCCTAAGAGCTGACTTGGGAGTTAGTCTATGACCGAGATGCTTAAGAATGGAACATCTCTTGACACACGGTATACCGTACATAAAAGAATTTTATTAAACTCATAAGTGCTTTAGTGTCTTAAAGTTTCAGATTTTACCTTTTCATAATCGTGGCTGAGAAACTTTCATTAAAAATTAATTTAAATCGAAGTATAGCTAATTCTATAATTATGTTACACTTTCGGCAAATAATTAAAAATAAATGGATTTACTAAACATTCATGAGACTTCAGGCGATTATTGTCGGAGGATTAGAGTTTATTTACAAACACACACTATACTTGTACCCCTTTCCGAAATTATGTGATGAATTTGGGCAGTGTAATTTCTTTTCATGGTCTCCACTGCTACGGTAGAAATTGAGTTTGTTTCATGTTCAATCGCTGCTTTTAGAGCTTCCAGCCCTGGGATTATCTCCGAAGACTTTGCCTTCGACGTATGTCGCAGCAACTAGATCTAGGCTACAACAAGAATTTACAAGAAAGGAATTGGTGGCTTTCCCTTACACGAGCCAACTCGGGAAGTCTTTGAACATCTGAAACGAGACCAAACGTTCGGAGTTTGCGAATGAACGTTCCAGCCTGATTGAGAATGATCCCACCATCATTATCAATACTTAGTGTTCATTGATGAACCTCGTATTCACTTGGATGGGTAGGCCAGTAAGCAAAATTCACGATATGGGTCCGGGAGAACACACTCGTGGCAGTGGATAATTCGTTTCATCCGCTACGTGTCACGTGGTGAACGATGTCAAATGCGATGTATGGCCCAGTCGGTGTTGACACATCGGTGGACCAAATTGTTTACCTCCGAATTCTCCAAAAACAGTTCACATTTCTCATGGACCAAAATAATATGGACAGAGTTTGGTCTCGGGGGAGGGGGGTGGGGTGGACTTTTGATACGAGAGTCCTGTATAACGTATCCTCAGGTTCACGACTATGGTATTGCATAGCTTTCTCTGTCACCAGACTTCATTCTTTGTGATATCCTCTTATGGGGATAGCTAAAGGATTGGGTGTTGAAAGAAAATCCCAGAACATTGTAAGTTCTAAAAGCAGCTATTGAACCTGAAACCCGCCTCATTTTCACCGAAACGTTGGAGTTCGTGGTAAGAAGTCGCAGTGGCCGGATTTGTCGAGTAATTTCATAAAGGAGAGGACACTTGGAGTATGAAAAACACATTAATCGTACCACGTTCTACGAACGTACGTTAGTCCATTGAATTTTTTTTAGGATCCGTCTGAAGATCGCGGCGAACTATTTTTCACGTTTAATAATAATAATAATAATAATGCGGTCCCTCGCACGAACTTCTCCATTATTAGTAATCAATACCATCGGGTGTCGAATTGCTTACGTTGTACGTCATCGTCTTCGATACTGTAAAACTTTACTAAATAAAGTGCATTAAAAATTTCTTCTGACGTTTTAATTTTTGCGTTTTCTGAAAGATTATGCAATGCATAAGAACACCGTGTAAATTATTGTACAGACATCATTTTCGCAATTTAAGCTTTATTAGCTCAGGTTTTTGGGACTACTACGCTTTCAGCGTTAGTGGTGATAACTGAAGAGTAAAGCAAAACCTACCACTATCTAGTCAGACTACGCTCGTACAAAATTTCATATTCTTTTGTGAAATCGAGGAAAATCCGTTGAGAGCGTAAATTTTATAAAAATACTACAGCCATCAAAATTTCGAGTTTCACATCTCAAGCCAGAGTGTTCAAACTTGTGAAGCCGCACTCAAAATCTAAGTGGCTCGCGAGTTTAAAGCAGGGGCGCAACTAGAGTAAAAACTTTAGTTGGGGGACGAACACAATCCTGTTGTTAGAAGCACTCATTATCTGTGGGAGTAATTATAAAATTAGGGTGGGGACAACTTTTATAATTACTCCCATAGATAATGAGTGCTTCTAACAATAGGATTGTCTTCGTTTCCCCCAACTTTTTTTTACTCCAGTTACATCCCTGGTTTGAAGTCCATGTTAAGGTCTCACTGGCTTAAAATTTCCGTTCAAAATATCGTGTATCACATTATTTACACATTATAATGCGAGCGTAGACCGACTAAATATAAGTAGGCTTTGAATAAGTACAAACTAAATTAATGATGAAACTCGGATGGGAAAATTACTAAACCCAAAAATCTTCATTTTAAAAGCTATTTTTAACCAGTTTTTTCCTCAAAATTTTATCCAACATTTTACCTTAGCTTGAATGATTATATTAGAGTTTATCGTTGGGGAAAAAAGTTTAATGGAAAATAGGAAATATTAACAAGAAGAAAACCGAAAGCAAATAATTTACTTGGTTCGTTTTACTACTGACAAATGTAAACATTTACTTCAAATGCTGGTATTGATTCATTCCATGTTTCGTGTGCAGTTTTCATATAGTGCTTTTGTTTTTTTTTTCCATTATTATTATGCATCATCATCATAATAATAATAACCACCATTACTCGAGTTGACCCAAAGTGGGGGAACTAATTTGCAGTCGGGTAACATATTATACAAAGGATTTAAGCATTTTATATACAACCAAAAGTTGGGGAAGAAATTATTTTTAAGTTAGGAAGCGTATACCAGTCTACCTACACTCCATATAAGCATAGGCTATTATTTATTTAAACTTATTATAAAATTTAGTATAATTTAAATTTCTGCATTGTCATGGAAACTAATGGTTTTTCTAAATATAGTTATGTTTACACATTTCGTGAAAAGCAAGTTTAAAAGTTAGATTGCTCAGCTATTGCTAACTGTGTTTGTTGCTAAATACACACACAAGCGCTTTGTCCATATTTTTTCTTTTCCTTGGTGTTTTTTTATTGCATATATTTTTTCCTGTATATATATATATATATATATATATATATATATATATTATATATATATATACTCGATTAGGTACTCCGGCTTGTCGGGCCGGGGGGCTCGTACACCTCGTGGGTTGTTGAGGTTTCCTCAACTCCTCGCGGGTGTGGGCGAAGAGTTATCTAGTTGCGTTTTTTTTTTTTTTTTTTTTTTTTTTTGGCTCCCCCTTTTTTTCCGTCTCTCCCGGAATTTCCTTTGTCTTGACTTGGTCCTGTGCCTCTGTCAATCGTAGTATCCCCCCCCCCTCTGTTTGTATTTGCAGTCTTGGGGTCATCGGTGCACCCGCCGGGGGGCATCGCTCCGTGGCTGAGCCGTGCTCCGGGGATGGTACGGGCGCCCGGACCGCTGCTGCGTCTGGATTGGGTCTTTGCTTGGCCCTTAACGGACAAATCTCCGTAGTGCCAATCTGCTGTTTTTAAAACGACAGTTAGGTTGGGGGGCGGGCTACCCGGGACGTTGGGCCTCCGCCTTGAAGGATGCAGCGGCGGATGGTGCATCGCCTTGGGTCCGAGGCTGTCTTTTTTGTAAAGCTACTATTTATGGGTTCTATTTCTAAACTTCACTCCCCTCTTGTTGACGACTCTGGCCCGCCCTTGGATTTGGATAAGACTACTACTTCTGGTCGTTCAGCGGCCTCTGCCTCCGCTGGATTGACCTTCAAGCCGTATGGCCCCCTCTCGTCCTCTGCGGCGTCTGGCTCTCGTGGCCGGACTCGTGGTGGCCGTAGGGCGGGGTCTTCGCGGCCCTTGTTCTCTCGCCCACTCTCGGTTACCGTTACACATGGACCTGTCCCTGCTGTCAACTTCTGTCAGGTGGACAGGTTCCTTGTTCTCCGCCCTTCCGCTGGCTCCCTTCCGGGCAACTCGGAACGGTGTTTCAGCGCCTTAAGACGATAGGGTTCCCTGTCGTTATGATATCCGCCCTCTGAAGGATGGGTCTCTTCTTTTGAAGTCCCGTTCTTCGGGGGTGACTGGGTCCCTTCTACAGTTGCAGGATGTCTTGGGTTGCAGAGTTTCTGTGACTCCCCATCCTCAATTGAATAGCTGTCAAGGCACCATTTTCGCTTCCCGTCTGCTGTCAATCCCGGTTGGCGAGTTGCAGGAGGATCTTGCCCCCCAGGGGGTAACGAGGGTCTTCCACTTTTCGTCGCGCCGGGATGGTGCTCTTACCCCGTCCGCTCGTCTGCTCCTGACCTTTGACTCCCTTGTGCCTCCGGCCCAGGTGTTCTGGGGCGTGGGTGATCGCCGGTCGTGAGAGTTTTCGGTGCGACCATATGTGCCTGACCCGGTTCGCTGCTTTGGCTGCAACCGGTTCGGCCATGTTAGCTCTGCGTGCCGCCGTGAGGGTAAGCTATGTGTCCGCTGCTGTGGGCTTGCGCACCCTACCCCGTGCACGAAGCCCCCGCGGTGCTCGAACTGCTCGGGGGCCCACCCTTCCTCCTCTCGGGACTGCCCCGTTTTCAAGTTTGAATTCGAGGTGCGGTCCTTAAGGACTACCGAATTCCTTAGTGCGCGGGAGGCGCGCGATAGGGTCCGTGACCGGGAGCCGCGGCGGGGGTTGTCCTACGCTGCGGCTCTTGGCCCTGGCGGGTCCTCGGGCCCCTCCCGTGCTACCCCGGCGTCTACCGGAGTGGTGCCCCCCCTGGAAGTTCCGGGGGTTGGTGGTCCTCCTGGCGCCGCAAATCCTTCTTGTTCCTCTGCCTCACTTTCAGACATCCCATTTGATTCCCTGCCTACAAGTGCCCTTTCTCCCTCTCCGGCCTTGGGGTCTGGATCCTTGCCTACTCGTCTCTAGGGTGGGGAAAGTGATGCCCCGAAGGGGAGGAGGAAGCGTCGCCGTGGTCGGAGTCGGAGTCCTTCCGACCCGATCATGACTGCTGCTCGCCCTGCTTCCCCTTCTTCACCGGAGGGGAAGCGGCGCGCTGCTCCTGATCCGCTCGGGACTCCCCCCCCCCCCCCCCTATACGGAGGGCTGGTGAGGCGTCACCTCCCGGTGCCCCGACCAGTGTCCGGGTGTCGGTTGAGGTACACCGCCCCATGACACCCTCGATTCCTGACTCTGTTCCCATTTTAGACCCGGTCGAGAGGGGCCTGGCCCTTCTTCATGGAGTCTCTCTCCCTTCGGCTCCTGCTGAGAGTGGTTGGGTCTCTCTCCTGGATCTACCTCTCCCACCTGTGGTGGACCTTTCCTCCCCCCCCCGTCAGTGCTTCTCTGGTTTGACGAGCCCTCGGACATCTGATTCTCCCCGGCCCCCCTCTGGTGGGGAGTTAGGGGTTTCGGCTGGGCCCGTCTCGTCGTCTCTCCCCCCCCAGGGGAGCCCCCCTCTGACCTCCCTGGTCTACTCTCCACTTCTCGTTCTACTACGGGTGAAGCAGCTGCGGGGTCGGTGGCCCCTACCACCCCCCCAGTTCGGGGTGAGTCGGGGAAGCCGATTCCGTCCCTGGTTACGGACCGTTGAGTTTGCTGCTCAGCTTGGTCCGTGGCTATTTCTCTGTTTTCTCTGCCTCTTATAATGCCGCTTCCCCTTACAGTTCCATTTTGCATTGGAACTGTAGGGGGCTTTTAGCTAACTGGGAGAACCTTGCCTCCCTGCTGGAGAGCGAGCGGCCTTCCTGTGTTTGTCTCCAGGAGACTATCCTGGCTGCGCGGGGGCTCCCTCGTCTCTCTGGCTATGTTGGTTTCTCTTGCACCTCGGATGAGCGCACACGCAGGCGGGGTGCGGCGATTTATGTGCATCATTCGTTACCATCGCGAGGTGTGCCTCTTCGCACTTCCTTGCAGGCTGTGGCTGTGCGGCTCTTTTTAGATCGCCAGTACACTGCCTGCTCGATTTATATTCCTCCTCATGACCCTCCTTCTCGCGACGCGGTTCGCGAGTTGGTTGCAACTGCCTCGACCGTTTCTCCTCCTCGGGGACTTTAACAGTCGCGACCCGGCTTGGGGAGATGTCCGGTCGACTAATGTTGCTGGTATGTTGCTCTCCTTAATGGAGGAACTTTCCTTTGCGTGCCTCAATTCCGGTGAACCTACTTACTTCCACGAACCCACGGGTTCATTTACCTGTATTGATCTCTCCTTGGTGTCCCTCGATGCCTTACTCGATTTTTCGTGGAAGGTGTTGGGGGACTCTTATGGCAGTGATCATTACCCAGTCTGTCTTGAGCCGGTCGGACCGCAGCCGGGTGTCTCGTCTCGACCGAGGTGGTGCCTTGCGCGGGCTGACTGGCCATCCTTCAGAGCTCGTTCCGTCATTGCCCGTTCGGTGTTGAGCTTTGGCTCTGTGGATGAGAGCTTGGAGTTCTTCGAGCGGGTTGATGGGCGTCGCGGAGGACTGTATTCCTCGATCTTCCGGTAACCCGCGGACGCGTAGCGTCCCGTGGTGGACTCCAGCATGTCACCAGGCGGTGTGCGAGAGGAAGAGGGCGACGCGCCGCTTCCACCGCACCCGGCGCGCGGACCACTTGATTGAGATGCGGCGGGCGAAGGCTTTCGCCCGCCGGACTCTCAAGTTGGCCCGTCGGGCCTCTTGGCGTGCTTTTGTGTCCGGCATTTCCTCGTCTACCCCTTCTGCTGCTGTGTGGCGGAAGGTACGTAGTATCGAGGGGAAGCCGGTCCCTGCTAGTCGCCCTGTCCTTCGGGACGGGGACGGCTTCCTTTCGGATCCTGCTGCTGTGGCGATCGGCTGGCGGGCTTTTGCTGCGGTTTCCCGTTCGCCTTCAGCTGCGGATCGTCCTTTGTCGGATGTTACGTTCCCGCCCTGGGAACGAGCCCTATAACCGTCTCTTTACGATGCGGGAACTTCGGGCTGCCTTGGCAACCCGTCGTTCTTCCGCCCCTGGCCCTGATGACATTCCGTATGACTTTCTTTGGAATCTGCACCCGATGGCCCTACACTTCTTGCTGGATCTTTTCAACCGGGTGTGGGTTGAGGGGTCGTTCCCTTCCCGTTGGAGGGAGGCGATTGTGGTCCCGATACCTAAGCCGGGGAAGGATCCGGCGGAGGTGGCGGGCTATCGGCCTATTGCCTTGACGAGCTGCTTATGCAAGCTCCTTGAAAAGATGGTGGCCGTCCGACTTTCCTTTACACTGGAGTCGCTTGGGTTATACCCCCCGACCCAGTATGGCTTTCGTCGATTTCGGGGTACTCTGGACCCCCTTCTCCTCCTTGGTCATGATGTACGGGAGGCCTTTTCCCGCCGGAATCTTGTTCTGGCCGTTTTTTCGATGTCCAAAAGGCCTATGACACGACCCGTCGGGGAGTTGTCATGGACCGTTTGAAGTCTCTTGGTTTTGTGGGCTTTTTGCCCACATTTCTTCGTAACTTCCTCTGCCGTCGCACTTTCCGCGTCCGTAATGGGGCGGCCCTATCTGACCTGTATGTTCAGGAGGAGGGGGTGCCCCAGGGGTGTGTCTTGAGCGTCTCCTGCTTCAATCTGGTCATGTCTGCGCTACCGGGAGCCCTTCCGCCCTCGGTGCGATGTTCCATCTATGCCGACGATCTGGCTGTCTATGCCGCGGGGACGAGTCCCCCCCTCGTGGAGAGGCAAGTCCAACTCGCGGTCAATCGGGTTGAACGCTGGGCGTCGTCGGTGGGCCTTACGCTGTCTTCCCCGAAGACTTCGTGTGTGGCCTTCCTTCCGTCGAGGAGACGGGGAGGCGCGTCCCGACCTTTAATCTTACACTCGGGGGTCAGCCTCTGGCCCTCGTTCAGTCAGTGCGTTTCTGGGTATGGTTTTCGACAGCCGTTTGAGCTGGGTTCCCCACCTTCGCCGGCTGCGCGAGTCGAGACGTACCCTGGATTTGCTGGGACATCTGTCGCATACTACATGGGGCGCGGATAGGCGGACACTCCGTTTGTACGTGTCCCTGGTACAGTCAAATTAGATTATGGGAGTGTGGTGTATGGCTCCGCCTCCCGTACGGCCCTTCGGATACTGGATCCGGTCCTCTCTAGAGGACTGCGCATGTCATCTGGCGCCTTCCGCTCCTCTCCGGTTGATAGTCTGCAGGTTGAGTGCGACATCCCTCCCTTGGGGATCGGAGGTCGTTCCTCA